>CAJHQP010000725.1:0-158073 GCA_905132765.1 Moricandia arvensis | reverse complement strand
AATATTGAATTAAATAAATCAAAAATAAAAAGACCATCAACCAAACAAATTTAAACAATTAATTTGAAAAAATTTTCTTATGAGTGACACATTAGAAAAAATCACTTAATTGACTTTTCAGTTAATATATAAATGAATAAATAAATCAAAAATAAAAAGACCATCAACCAATCAAAATAAAATAATTAATTTAAGACATTTCCTATGAATGACATATCAACAAAAACCACTTAAATTACTTCTCAATTTATATTATTGATATGGTTCGTAAATCAAGTATATATGATTTTTTTCATTTTTTTCTGTATATCATTATTCTATCGAATACAATAAAAAAACTATTAGTTACTAATTTTATTTTATTTTTAGTTATTTATATAACGTGCAAATACAAGTTTTTTAAAAAGTTTTTTAAACTGGTTATTTAATTTATGTGTAAAATAGTTTATCCGTTTTTACAATCAATATAACTTCTTAAAAGTTTGTTGATGGAAAAGTAACTTCAAAATTTTATATCGATTAGTCTCATTTACTTTAAAATTAAATTATATATAAATATTTTTGTATATCAATGTCTATACAATACGCAGCTACTGAAAATTACTAATCACTAATTTTTATCTATATGACATACAAGGATATGTTTAAATAAAAAATCTTTCATAATTCATTTGAAACATGAAATAATTTATCAGCTTTTACAGTAAATAGTGAATTTGTCGATTTGTTAATGGAAAATCTTAATTATGTTCATTATCTAAAATTAATTTTATTTTTTCTTTAAATTATAATCCCTACGTTTAATAAGATACATATTTTTCACATATTAATAAACATATTAAATTTAAATTATAAGAAAAATATTTTTGGGTTTAACTATTTTCCATAAATTTTAACCAATAAAAATTCAACAAACACAATTAATATTGTCAAAATTTGCAGTTTAGCATTATTACTCAATAAAAAGTGCATTAAAATGTAAAAATGTATATTTTAAAAACAAATATTTTTTCTAAAATATAAATCTTTTTGTAGCAGAGGAGTATTTATATTATTTTGTATATTATATATATATATATATATATATGTATAATACATAAGTAAGAAAATTACTAACCACTAATTCTATTTTCATTAATACCTATAAATATATAAGGGAAAGTTTTCAGATCTCTACTTTTGTAAAACATTTATCTTATAGATTGAAGAAGATAATTTATGACACAAATCGCATTGATGATACAATTTCTTTAAATATATATTTGTAATAACCATCATTGATAAGTATGATTTGTTTATTATTGATGTAATTTAATTCTTGATTTAATTTTAATATTGAATAAAATAAATCTAAAATAAAAAGACCACTGACCAATCAAATTTAAACAATTATTTTAAAAAAAAATTATGAGTGACAAATAATTTTAAAAACACTTAGTGACTTTTCAGTTAGTATATAGGAGAATAAATAAATCAACAATAAAAATATCATCAACCAATTAAATTAAAATAATTAAGTTTAGATCTTTTTTATGGGTAACATATTAACAAAAATCACTTAAGTGACTTCTAAATTAATATATATAAGAGGATATAAGTGATATTTCTTGTATTTTCCTTTTTAAAATTATTTATCGTTGATATATTTAATTGATATTGTAGTTGTAGATATGAATATATTTGTTTTACATAATGAAATTTTTTTTCGTGATTTCCACTTTTATGTGCTGCTTTGAGACAATAATTTTTTAATAATATTATTGGTATATCTGGGAAAAAAAGTAAACCGGTCGGATGCATAAACTCTCTTTTCTAAAAGCCCAGATTCGCTATATTTTGCTAATGGGCTTAAACTTCAAGCTCATTTTCTTATATTCAGACATGAGATGGCTCAGCCCATCGCCGTTTCATACATCGTAGCCATTACTTAACCCTCCGATTATAAACCCTAGCTGCGTCCAAACACACTTCTTCTCTGAAAAATCTCACTTTTTCAATTTTCGCAGAGAAGATACGATCCAGAGGAAAAAAAAAAGTTCACTCTTTTCCTTCTGGGCTGTGCAAAAAAAATTATGAAACCTTCTCAAAAGAGAGGACGCAAACACAAAAGACAAGATGCTTCATCGGCTGATAACGCCGCCGGCGAAGTTAAAGAACCTTCCGTAACACATCTCAACGAATCTCCGTTGCCTCTATCCCCTGAGCCCGCTTCAGCCTCCGACACAAACCCATCTCCGTCGCGACGCAACCGTGGGAGAGGCAAAAAGCGCCGATTGAACAACCAATCCGAACCCACCGGAGGAATCAGCCAGAGATCGTCCCTTCCTCAGAACGGTGATTGCAACAATGGGTTGATTGTTTCAGGAGCGACATCGGAGTCGATTCCTGCTGCTCCGAGTTGGGAGACTGTGGTGAAAGTTGTGCCTTCGATGGACGCTGTGGTGAAGGTCTTTTGTGTCCACACTGAGCCTAACTTCTCGCTGCCGTGGCAGAGGAAGCGGCAGTATAGCTCAGGTAGTAGTGGGTTCATTATAGGAGGAAGAAGAGTTTTGACGAATGCTCATTCCGTTGAGCATCATACTCAAGTTAAGCTCAAGAAGCGTGGCTCTGACACTAAGTATCTAGCAACAGTCTTAGCCATTGGAACTGAATGTGACATTGGTATGAATATAGTTTCTTGTTTATGCATGGTTTCTTGTTGTTCTGGACTATGGAACAGTTTCTCTTTTGTTTTTAGTCTCAATGTTGATTGTGGCGTAATAGAATTGATTGTTCTTGGATTGTTGCAGCTTTGTTGACAGTTAATGATGATGAGTTTTGGGAAGGAGTGTCTCCTGTGGAGTTTGGAGACTTACCAGCTTTGCAAGATGCTGTAACTGTTGTTGGTTACCCAATTGGCGGAGACACAATCTCTGTCACAAGTGGTGTTGTTTCGCGGATGGAGATACTGTCTTATGTACATGGCTCGACAGAGCTTTTGGGTTTGCAGATTGATGCAGCTATAAACTCTGGAAACTCTGGTGGTCCTGCCTTTAACGACAAGGGAAGATGTGTTGGCATTGCGTTTCAGTCGCTGAAACACGAAGATGCTGAGAACATTGGTTATGTCATACCAACGCCGGTGATTGGACATTTCATTCAAGATTATGAGAAACACAATAAGTACACAGGTACTTGAGTCTCAACGATGACGAGTCTGTTGTTTCTGTACTACATATGCTATGCTTATTGTTCTCATACTTGTTTCTCTTTCAGGTTTTCCTGTTATTGGAATTGAGTGGCAGAAGATGGAGAATCCAGACTTGCGTAAGAAAATGGGAATGGAATCTCATCAAAAGGGAGTGCGGATAAGGAGAATCGAGCCTACTGCCCCAGAATCACAGGTTTTGAAGCCGTCTGATATCATCCTTAGCTTTGACGGAGTTAATATCGCTAATGATGGAACTGGTAATGCTTCTTACTTATTAGCATTGATGGAACCAATGAGTGAGCTTCTCTCTTGTTAAGTCTAGACATCCTTTGGCTTTAACATTTTTATGTTCTTGTTTCGATATTTATAGTTCCATTTAGGCACGGAGAACGAATTGGCTTTAGCTATCTTATATCTCAAAAGTACACTGGAGATTCTGCTCTTGTGAAGATTCTGCGTAACAAAGAGATTCTCGAGTTCAACATAAAACTTGCAATCCACAAGAAGTTAATACCTGGACACATAGGTGGCAAACCTCCTTCCTACTTCATCGTTGCTGGCTTTGTATTTACAACTGTCTCTGTTCCTTATCTTCGATCTGAGGTTCTCTCTCTCTTTGCTTTCTCTCTCTCTCTCTCACACACAAACACTTATCCATTTACATATCTATATAAATAACCTTTTCCATTATTCTTGTTTTGCAGTATGGAAAAGAATACGAATTTGATGCACCTGTCAAGCTTTTGGATAAACATCTTCATGCAATGGCTCAATCCGTGGACGAGCAGCTTGTTGTAGTTTCACAGGTTGATTTCTTGTGCTAGCTCCATATGCCTTTGTTACTCTTCTTCCTGTTTACTCAGCATCCATGTATTACTTTCAGGTTCTTGTTTCTGACATTAACATTGGTTATGAGGAGATTGTCAATACCCAGGTTTGTATAAATTGCATAATCATTTGTCGAGCTATTGATGCATTCATTCAAGTCAAAATTGTTTCATCTCTGTGTAGGTTCTTGCTTTCAACGGCAAACCTGTGAAAAACTTGAAATGTTTGGCTGAGATGGTGGAGAACTGTGATGATGAATACATGGAGTTTAGTCTTGATTATGATCAGGTATGATTATTCTCTGATGATCTCACTAATTTTATACATAACCTTTTAGCTAAAACTCTCTGTTGACTTCCACAGATTGTTGTTCTGCAAACGAAGACTGCTAAAGAGGCAACTTTAGATATTCTGACCACACATTGCATACCTTCTGCTATGTCTGATGATCTCAAGAATTGATCAAGAAACTGAAACAGTAGCAGCCATAAACAGACATGGAAGGAGAGAGAGATTTTGCTCCATGGAATGGCACACAAAAGCAAATACAGAGTCATGGAAGACAAAGAGCTTTGAAAGCTCAAACCATATCATTTATCTTCTTTGCTTCTTACTCTGTTACACTTTTGAACTCGGCAAAATATGCACTCGCAGGTTGAAGGACGAATCATTGAAAAAAAAAGAAGTTTTTAAGAAGCGTTGTGTGTTGTGTTTGTTACAAGTACAACTTACATGAGTAGTCTAAACTGAATGCAAAGTTTCAACGTTGGTTCGGTTCACGTAAACTGATTTTGAGAACCTAAAATCAGTATCACGCTGGCCATAACAGATGCACTAATCATCCAAACAACGTCTGATTAACGTTCAACGAACTCCGATTAGCCAAAGAAATTGTGGAACTTTTTCATACTGGATAATACAATTACATCATAATATACCTTTTAATTCTATTACATCAAGTAGTTGCAACTTAAACAATAATGATGAATAATCTCACGGATAATAATTCCACGAAACGGTAACCACTAAACCACGATGCTATTCTTTATATTTGGTTATGCGTTATTCACTTGACAGTGAAGTACATTTGCTTTTAGTAGTGTCGATGACCACTTTAAAAAGTGTAGTAATGCTTGTGATATCTTTATATTCAATTATTTTTCTTCTTTATGTGCCTTTAAATTCAGTTATGCTTACTTCATCAAACCAAACGATAAAACAATCGAAATTTACACCAAAAGAATATATATATATATATATATATATATATATATATATATATATATATATATTCTGGAGGACTACGTAGGTTCTTCTAACAGATGCATGCATACATACGATCAAATACGCCAGATGTTAGAGCTTCTCCAACGGAGGGATGAAGACAAGTTTTATGATTATAACAGTGGCGGAGGCAAGAAATATTTTTATTGGGGGCATAATATTAAATTAAAAAATTTATATCAAAAAATATCTTTCAAATTGAAATAGTCTTATAAATTTCATTAAAAACTTACAAACATACTTTACGTTCAGCTATCGTCTGAAAACTTTTCACCACTGTTTCATTTGTTACCGATGCAAACAAATCTTCCTCAATAAAGCAAACAAGACAAACACTTAAAAATTGATCTCCAATTCGGTTACGCGAATCTGTCTTCACAAACTTCATTTGCTGGTCTTGGAAGAGAACACTCTTGATTCTTCCCTTTTTCCGTGCTAATTTCACCACTGCTAATTCTCTTCTTAATAGCCTCACGGTATTTTTCTTTAAGCATATCTTGTCGTTTGCAAGAAGCTCCAACTACATTGAGTAATATAGAAATCATATAAAAAAAATCACCAACTTCAAAATGTTTCTTCGCGACTGCCACTACAACCAACTGAAGCTGATGAGCAAAGTAATGAACTTAATAGCTTGAACTGTTTTCCCTTAAAATCAAAGAACGGAGACCATTGAATTCACCCTTCATATTACTAGCTCCATCATAACCTTGACCCCTTACATTTTTCAAGCTTAATCCATACTTAGCAAACAAATCATCAATAGCTAGTTTGAGTGTCAAAGAAGAAGTTTCTTTTACAAGAACCACACCAATAAATCTTTCTTTGACTGTTTTGTTATTATCGACAAAGCATAACACAACAACCATTTGTTCCTTGCGAGAAATATCAGCAGATTCATCCACCAATAGAGCAAAAATGCCATAATCAACTTCTTTGATAACAGATTTCACAACCTCTTTTGCAAAACAATGCACAATATCTTTCTGAATCGGTGGAGAAGTCATCTAGTTATTTTTTGGAGCATTCTCCAAAACAACCTTACTTACTGCTTCGTTTTGTTCTGTCGTGTATCTTATAAGTTCCAAAAAGTTTCCTTTATTACTAGAATCTTCTGACTCATCATGAGCACGAAAATGTATTCCTTGTCGCAACAAATATCTAGAAGCATCAACTGAAGCATTCAACCGAAGACGATATTCATTTTTCACAACATCATCATTCTTATAAAAAGCTTGTGCAATGGAATGGTTTTGCTTCATCAAAGAATCACACATCTTAACAGCAATATTGTGAAAGCTATTCATACCACCCACATGAGAAGCTAATCTCTCAGATTTATTCCAACTAGAAAAACCTTCCGTCACAAACGTATCATTCCCACCTTGTTTATGTATATCATCTCTAAACAAGTAACAACACAAGCAGTAAGCTATGTCTGTCGATACGCTATACTCAAGCCAATTATCATACTGATCAAACCAAGTAGGACTAAATCGTCTTAATGATTTTCCAATCATCTTCTTTGGAAAATTATGACCATATGGTTTACAAGGACCTCTAGTTAGGTATTTGCGTCTTACCTTATCTCTTTGATTTGGATTATATGTTGTAATCTTTTTCCTTCTAGCAGGATCCCATGGTAAATCATCCAAATTTTCTTCGGGTGTTGGAATGAATGGTCTTTTAAGAAAATTTTCCATGGATTTGTCTAACAAAAGAAGTGTTATGTACTTACATCAGATTAAATTTAAAAAAAATACTTCAAAAGTAACTAGATTATGACTCACCAATTGATTGATATTCACTAAGAGAATTTTATTTGACAAAAGACTTGAGAATTGAAAAATAAAAGAGTTTGAGAACAAGGTAAACAAAAAGACGTCGACGTGATCACGTCATGTGAGGAGAAGAAGAACTGAGCACTTAGAGCACCTTCATTGTGGGGTTCTACCCTATGGAGTTCTAAAAGTACATATATGTATATGTATCTATTGTATGTGTGTATGTAGTTGTGGGATCCACAAAATAGTATAGAATCTCATCCTAAAAGTTTTTAGAGTAGAGTTTTAAGAATTTTTAAATTGGAGTTCTACACTATTTTGTAGATCCCACAACTACATACACACATACAATAGATACATATACATATATATACTTTTAGAACTCCATAGGGTATAACCCCCAATAAAGGTGCTCCTAGACTTTCAATTTTAGGTTTTTTAGTTAGTGGGCTTAAGTTATAATTAACAAAATTATTAAGTGGACTATTGTTCTCTATTTTTTTAAGTGGGTTAAACAAAGATATGGAGACAAAAAATATTTTACGACTAGGAGCATATAAATTAGACTTTAACAACTTACACTAACTTTGAAAATTTTGTTGGGTTCAATGGCCCCCATCTTCTCTCATGTGCCTCCGCCACTGTGATTATTTTGTTTTAAGAAAAAATGACAAAGTGGAGTGAAACAGTAAGGATCAATTCTGTGCAGACAACTTTTTAAGAATCTCTTAAAAAACTTTAGTGCCAATTGTATCCTTTTTATTGGTTTACTCTTTTATGTTTTACTTTATGAGATAATTGTATTATTTTTAATAGTATTATATTAGTTAGATATCAAATGAGAACATAATACCGATAATGTTGTTTTTACTTACTTACAAAACATTAAAATATAATTTATATTTTCTGATGTTTTGTTTATTTTTGTCTGTTTTTGGAAATTGTTTATTCATATTTCAGTTTTACTATTAAATAAATTGTACTAAGAAAGTTTTATTAAAGATAAATAATCACTATATTGATTAGAAAACCTAACCTGATCTTTATTGAAATATATTTCTATATCTTTTAAAAAATAATATCATTCTAGTAGTCATTTGAAGTTTTTTAATCAACAATTCTTGAATGATTTATGTGACAAATATTTTTTTTGGTAAAATATTAAATATAATACCAAATTTTCAATTCGCTATAGAAGTTACAGAAAAAAAATAACAGAATTGTGAAACTAAAACTAAACAAAGAGTCTAAGCAGTAAAAGTATTAAAATGAAAGGAGAGGAGACCGTGACAATGAACCGAAGATCAACAAAATAATGAAGCACCTGAAGAAGAGGCATGAGCAGAACGTGTATCAGATCGTCGCGAGCTACCAAGAGAAGGAATCACAATCTCAGGCCCGCAAACCAGTGCAGAATTACCTAGCATGCAACACGAAGGGGAGTTCACAACCGACGATGACACTGTTTGGAAAGAGAAGCTGAAGATTGTAGCCTCCAACCAAACCCGAGATCATGTACACCAATAATCTACAAACCTTCGACCTCAAACCCACTAAGAAAAAACGTGATTACACATGCACACGCCCAAAGAGACTTACCTAGTGACCCATGCACCACCAAATTCAAAGGACACATCACCGAGGGAGATAAACCCCAGTGGACATATATCTTGGAGAGAGACTGGAACCATACCAAGCAAAAAGAGAAACCATCATCAAACCCATCGACACCGGTAAGAACACCCCAAGTCAGCTACAGAGACCGCCAGATCTGAACCGGAGGAAATCACGGTTGAGATTAACTTTCGCCGAAATGAAAAAAAAAACAAGAGACGACAAAGAGAAACAAAGGGAAACAATTAAAGGAAAGAGACATGGGAGAAGCTACAATAACCACCTTAGAGACGCAACATAAGATCTGTTTTTAGATTTTTGATAGAGAGAGGTTAGAGGTTGACAAAAAAAAAAGATAGAGAGGTTAAAGAGAACATGTTTTTAAAGAGAGAAGTTTTTAACTTACTTTTCATGATATCACAAATATTTGCCCACAAGAAAACTATCACAATAAACTTGAACTTCGATTTGGAGTTGTTTGTTGGAGAAATATGATGGATTATATTTAACATTTTGGTTTACTATTGTATTTATAGAAATATTATATGAACAATGTATATGAATAATTAAATTAACCTAGTGTTTGTTATTATGTTTTGCATTATGTTTATTTTAGTGTTTTAGTAATTTGGTAGAAGTATAATGTGCTCAACTAGAATTTCATATGCACATCCAAAATGCAAAATTATATTTCTAATTAACAAAAAATATATTTATTTTTAACTTATAGTGATAAATGTAGGCTCATTTGGTTTTGGATTTTTTGAATATATTTATTATATTAATAATGTTATTATAATTTGGAACATATATTTAAAATATAAAATATTCTCTGTTTGTATCATAAAAATTAAATTAATATTATTTCTAATAATTTTAATAACAACCACGAATTTCATTTATTTATTTTAAATGAACTGCAGTTTTTATAAGCTTTTATTTTACTAAAAATAAATTATTTAAAATTTTAAATATTTTAAATAAATTGGTTAGAAATTATCATTTCGTAGATTCTTAAGATATAAATCATAAATCATTCGTCAGACAAAGATTGATTTCATATAGTGTGTAAATTTTTTGTAGAATAAAGTCTAAATAAAGAACTTGTAATGAGCTGAACTGTCAAATGAATATACATGATATATATATATATATATATATATATGAAAGTATATATACATTTTGGATTTATGCTATTCAAGTTTGAGTAATATAATAGTTTTTTGGTGTAAAAAAATAAAAAGTTCACATACTTAATGTAAATCAAGTTCCATAGTTTGTATAAATATCTACCAAATAATTGAGAAATGTATTGTTTTACTAAAATTTGTAGCAAATGCAATTCCTACTAATGTTTTTCAGATTACCTAAAGACATTACAGCAAGATAACAAGTACGGTAATACAATAGCTATCATGGGATAAGTTGTATGAAAGACAAAAAAGAAAAAAAAAACGGAATGACATGACTTCTTAATATACTTGATTTTAATAATGTTCTATAAGCAAAACAGTTATGGAAACTTATGGAAAACTAGATTTAATGTTTGCAAAACTCTTCAAAGAAACATATGATGGGAATTAGGATCATAAGGATTCAATAAGATCATACTCACTATCATACACTATCATATGGCTAGAAGAATTTCATCTCTACTTAATTTGGTTTACAAGAGGCTAATCAAAATAGTAGGAACTTAAACATTCATGTATGTGTGGAATGATACATAGACTTTTACTTATTGCCCGAGATAGAAATTTCAAAAACAATTCTTGAAGGTCAAACATTTGATTAGTCCACATGATCATTTGGATGGATTTGCTTAATACACTTGTAGCTCCATAAGATGTAAAGGCATGGCGATAAGCCATTTTATTAATTAACTAGGATCGGCCCGCCTTACGGGCGGGATACACTTTACTTGTGATTTAAATTATTATTTTTTGTATAATTTTGTGGATTGTATTTTTAATTTGCATTTGCAAGAGCTGTGTATGATAATGATTTTTGTCTTTTAGAAAGTTTTAGATGAGAAAAGATTATATATGATAAAATATATTTTGCTTGGTTGCAATAATTGTTTCTTTATTAAAGAGTTGTGGTATTGATATGATGTGAATATTCAAATGGTTTCCATGTTGTTATTTAAAAAAAATGATTATGTATTTGGTGTGTTATTTGTGATTCATAATATTTGGATTTAGAACGATTGGATTGTGGGTAATTTTTGCTGTATGTTATAAAAATATTTACTTTTTATGTTGAGATCATAGTTTCGACATGCTATTGGAGTTGAAGTGGTGATTATTTGAAGTTGCATTTTTTATTAAAAGTAGAATGTTATATTAAATGAGAAGAAAGTAGTGCAAACCTAATCAAAATAAGAAAATATTGGAACTGGAAAGTGTAAAAATTGAATTGTGGCCGATGAGGGTAGGTATTTGGCAGTCACCGTAAAACCAACACCACTAATATATACATATTTAGAGATCATATATGAAAACGAAATTACCCATATTATAAAATATTATTAACTAATTTATAAAATATAATTCTCATGGTAATTTAACTATAAATAATTCAAATATTATATATTGACTGTTGATAGTATTTTCATTATTTACTTTTTTTGTTTATCAGATATTTATATATTTATAAATTATATTTATATTTATATATAATATGTAAATTTATATTTAATGATTTAGCATAATGATGCTTGGTACTAAATTTATATTTATTTGAATTTAATTTTTTATTTAAACTATTTGATATAGGAATTTATTAAATCGGTCACTGGCTGAGTTGTGTAAAATATTGTCAAATGCATTTTGGCATTCTAATCTTTTTGAGAACATCATGTCTATCTTCGATGATATTGTAAGAGTAATCATTTTCTCGTTTTATAATCATTGTCTTTTAACATGTAATGGGAGTG
Source organism: Moricandia arvensis (assembly GCA_905132765.1). NCBI lineage: Eukaryota > Viridiplantae > Streptophyta > Magnoliopsida > Brassicales > Brassicaceae > Moricandia > Moricandia arvensis. The sequence goes on along the minus strand of CAJHQP010000725.1, from coordinate 146,435 downwards.
ATTCGATAATAATGTAAACCTGCATTTCTTAAATGGTAGAATAATATTTCACGCGATAATAGCAGCAAATTACAAGAAAAAGAAAACAAAATAAGAGAGCATGAAAACAGAAAAGTGTGTAGGCAAATTGTGGGAGACGGTGAGAGGACGCTATGGACTTACGGGGAGAATTTCTAAGATGTTTAGTCATTGTGAAAGATTTTGTGTTGTGAAGATTGTGATGAAACTTGGGTAATTGGATACCATTTATATAATTGTGGAAGGTTTGGGGGGATTAATTGTGATTAGCCATGTGTGTTACGATACTGATACTGCATTCATTGTAATATCTGCAATATAACCCATATGATTTAAACCATTGTTTTGACACATCAGTTGTATTAAATCAATAGATGGCATCATTATATTGTTGTAATATGGGACTGGTACTAACTATCATTTGTAAATGAATAATTTTTGTTTGGACCATAGATTTGTAGTATATTAGCTTTTGCTTAGATTACGAACCACCTTGTTTCCAATAGAAGCAGGAACAATTGTTGGACGTCTTAACAATCCTCATCTAGTTATACTTAGTTTCAGATTTCCATCGAACCACAACTCTAAATGTCCTGCAATGATGTAAATTGTGCAGATTGAGTGAGTGTGATCACGATTAAATCAAATAGGTAGCAACCTTTGTTATTTTTAGATAAGCTTTGAATCAAAGACTCTTGACGAAGGCTGCATTCTGATTTCAAGCCAGAATTTTTCCTGTGAGAATATTTCTCCCAACACAGAAATAATAAAGTTAAGATATTTAAGGCCACTTTGGCACACCAGAAATCACCCTTCTTCACAAAAAGCAATTAAGCAATCCACTTTTTGAGTTGATTAATTAACAAAAAAAACCATATCATCAAAACTATACAACATTCTTACTTTTATGGTGAATCTATTAAGGAAATGTTTTACCGTTAAGCACAAACGAAAACCTAAAGATTAATTAGCATATTGATCAAGGGTCATTATCTGAGAGACAAACCTTATCACACAGCCTTGAACCAATTCCTGCAGAAGGTTCATCGGTTCATTAACCTTTACCCTTCTCTACGATAATCCGAACATTAGTAATGAATTAGAAATTAATCAACTGATTAAGATAAAAAAAAGAGTTGTGAAATATGTGAGATGCTAAGTTACCCGTTCTCTTCAGAGCTTTTGTTCTTCTTCTTCGTTGTGCTTTTTAGCCTATAAATAATCTCAGGGATGTGTGTCAGGGATTCATCAATCACTGGATTGATCAAATGTTAACAAAATATAACTTGTGTCTCACCTTCTTGTATTCTTTTCTTTTCCGAGGCCGATTGTCCCGTAAGTGTGAGTTAGAAAGAAAAGTCAATGTCCCGTAAGAGCGAAGTGGCGGTGGAGGGGATATCTCAACCGATTCCGGTAACGGCCAATGCTTGAAAATATGACGACAACGAATCAGATAAATGGAAAAGCTCCACTGCTTGTGTAGGTGGAAGCTGAAGCAACGACGTGAAACCATTGGCGTTCTCGGGAGTTAGTATCGTTAGTTGCCGAAACTTCTTCCGTTGAGATGAAGTGATTCAAGACATGTTGCTTTTTGGAACGGCCCAACACCGCCATATCTACCTCTGAATACTCCGTTCAGATACATTAACTTTAACAATTCTGAACAAAAACACCGGGAACTTAGAATCTCAGAGAAACCCATTGAAGTAGAGAGACAAAGAGAGAGAGAACCATCTTTAGAGTGGATGGTTTCGAGAGGGGGAAAGCATACATTTCTATACATGTAGAAACACCACCTCTAAGAAGATTCACACACATTGAAGTGTAGATCGTGGCTAACGGAGTTAAGAACATGTTTAATGCGGTGGATCTGGAAGATGTCTCGTTTCAATGGATGGAAGAATGTCAAAGGACGTGATCGAAACGTCAACAAACAGAATCGTCACACTAACTTCTGCTTCTCAGTCTCTCCAATGGCGGATATCAAAGACTGTGAGGAACCCTAAATTCCATAATGTTGCGGATCAAATTTTTTAATGTTTCACGCAAACGGGCTGAGTTCTTGAGGACAATAAGCCTGTTCGTTTCATCACCGCTGTTTCCAGCGGCAGCGTTTAAAAAATACGTAACAGAAACAAAGAAAAATAAATTTGAAAGTTAAAACAATGGACGATTGATGACGCTAAAAACATAGCGGCTGGAAATTCAAAGACTTTGATGAAGCTATAAAATCTAGCGACACAAAAACCGGAGGAAGCGGGTGTTTCTTAAACATCCGGCGGCAACAATTAGAAAGATGATGCCTTTGATTATTTGTTTTCCTTTTATAATTTTAACCATGGACGCTGCCGCAACGTCAACGAAAAGAACATGCCTAATAGAAAACCCAAGCATTACACAACAAAGCCCACATATATTGCACAACTCAGTTAATAAAACACATCGTTAATTTAAAGTCCATCCGATTTTTCGATTGCGTAGCGATTAAAAGCCCATAAGATGTTCAAATAAATGAGGTGCTGCGTTTTGGCAAGACGGGACAGGTGTCGACTTCACAGCCTCCGAATTGATGACCTGGAATCCGACGTGGATTCCCTAGGAGAGAAGGAAACCCTTCTTTATATATTAAGATTTGTGATTTCAATTATGAAATCAACACCAAAATTTAATTTAAATTTGCATTAATTAAATTTTAACTCATTTCTAAAGAAGGTAGAATGGACGAAATTCCACCTCTTGATATTTTCCACTTTAACTTTTTTTCTTTTAGTGATTTCTTTGATGAAAAAGAAATCTCAAATTTCCTTAATCTCTCATTTAATAACTTTTTGTTATAGTGCATTTTAGAAAAAACTTTCTTATGTACTATAAGAGCACCTCCATCAATGACTCTTAAGTGAGGTTCTTAAGAAAAAGTGGTGGCGGGCCTCACCATTTTTCTTAAGAACCGGTTCTAAAAATTCCATTTTAAGAACCGGTTCTTACACTATTTCGTGGGTCCCACTGACACGTGGCGGCCCACGATTAGTTTGCTTTTAATTTTTTTTTATAAAAAAAAAGAAAAAAAAAAGAAGTTAAGAACCCCTTTGGAGTTTTTAACGGATGAAGGTGCTCTAAGATATGTATATGAGTTTTTATAATAAGTAAAGGGACGAGTTGGTTTATATTAATCAACACAACTCTTTCTTATTTTAACCACAGAACACCATACACTCATATATATATATATATATATATATGAGATTAAGGATATTTATAAACATAAGGTAACATATGAGGGTTATTAATACATTTGGATTCTAACTCATTAATCGAAACCGATCTATCTTTATCATCTTTTATATTAGAATCTAAAAACATTAATGTGAACTTGAACTTTATATTAAACCAATAGACACATAGGTCATTTAGAATATATAATATTTTTACATTTCCCACTTGACCTTTGTGTCAACTTAAGGTTCAATAACTTTAATGTGCATTTTTACATCAACTTCAATTGATCTTTACTAAAATTTGAACTGACCGAATCATGGCGGTTGTACGTCATTAAACGACATAGTTCCTTCCATGTATCACAAATCAATTCCAATTTTATATCAATCCTTATATGAGAAGAACCTTTATTTCTCAAACTAAACATATGTTATCTACAAACCATAAGTGTATACATATACTTTAATGATAACATAATTAATAAATCAGAAACATAATCTTTAAGTGAATTCTCAATATCAATACATAACGAGCATCCCATAACTAAAAAAACTTATCTATAATATCCATTGGCCACTGAACGCCTTGGATGGTAAACATTTAGTTAACAGATCTGCTACCATCATGTATGTCCTTATGTGCTCAAATGACACTCTTTGTTTCTGAACTTCTTCTTTAACAAACAAGTACTTTAACTCCATGTGCTTAGCACCCTTCGAGTACTTGTCGTTCTCTGAAAAAAAGATAGCTGCAAAATTATCGCAATAAATTCTCAATGGCTTGGCTATAGTGTCAACAATCCGAAGCCCTGAGATAAAGTTCTGCAACCATAATGCATGAATTGTGGCCTCAAAGCATGCCACAAATTTAGCCTCCATAGTGAAAGTAGCAATGACAAAATGTTTTCACTCTTCCATGATATTGCTCCCTCAGGTAACATGAACACGTAAGCTAAATATTGATTTTCTGCTATCAACGCGTCCGACATAGTTTGAATATGAAAATCCAATGACTTCTAGCAATGACAAAATGTCCTCTTTGGTACCTTGCAAGTACCTAAGAACCTTATTTGCAGCTTTCCGGTGGTCCGTTCCAAGATTACTTTGATATCGACCCAACATTCCAACAACAAAGCTGATATCAGGTCGAGTACATGTTTGAACATAGTTCAAACTCCCAACCACCGATGCATAGGGAATTTTTCCCATTTCTTTATAATCCAATTCATTCTTAGGACATTGAATTTTACTAGAACTTGTCCCCTTTAAGAATTGGAGCTATTCATGCAGAGCATTTTTCCATTCTATATCTCTCTAAGATTTTATTGATATATCCTTTTTGAGACAAACTTAACAAGCCTTGTGATTAATCTCAAAAGATTTCTATCCTATCACATAACATGCCTCACCCATATCTTTCATTTCAAAGTTCTTAGAGAGATACTTCTTTACATCATGTAACATACTCATGTCGTTTACGTCAAGCAAGATATCATCAACATATAGGACTAATATCACAATCTTACTCCCACTGATCTTAATGTAGATACATTGATCAACAATGATCTATACAAAACCATATGACATGATGGTATCATTAAAATTTATATACCATTGCCGAGAAGCTTGTTTTAGTCCATATATTGACCTTCTCAACTTACACCAATATTTCTTTTCTTGTGACCACGAAACCTTCAGGTTGGTCCATATATACTTCCTCCACAATATGTTCATTTAGAAAGGAAGTTTTCACATCCATCAGGTGAGCTCAAGATCATAATGAGCCAACAAAGCCAAAACAGTTCTAAGAGAATCCTTCTTTGAAACAGGAGAGAAGGTTTCTTTATAGTCGATGCCATTTATGGGTTAAACCTTTAGCAACAAGGCGAGACTTGTGTCTCTCAACATTACCTTTCGAGTTGTGCTTACTCTTACATAATCAGTTACAACCAATGGTTTTGAAACCATCGAGCAACTGTACTAAGTCCCATACATGATTGTCACTCATAGATTTCATTTCTTCTTTTGAGGCATCAAACCACTCTTCAGAATTGTCACTTTCCATGGCCATTTTGAATAAGATTGGATCTTCATCCCCGCTTAAGTCATATTCACTTTTAATAGTGTAAGCCACATAATCGAAATGGCATATCTCATTTCTCTTTCAGATCGCCTTAAAGGTATTTATGGTTCATTATTATCTTCTTGCATTTTGACAGGTTCATCAACAATATCTTCAGTTAGTGGGACTGACACATTATTTTGTTTTCCTATTGTGTTATTAAACTCTGATGCAACAATGTGAACAATTACCTCAGGTGAAACTAAAGGTGAAGAAGTTTTAACATGAACTTCATTAATGTTCACCTTTCGTGGCTCACCACCCCCAGTAGTTTCACCTTTTTCAATGAATCTAGGAGACCCAAATCAACTATTCTTGTATTATGGTTAGAGCAATAAAATGTGTACCCCTTTGATTTTTAGGATATCCCATGAAAAATTCACGGATAGTCCTAGAATCAAGTTTCTTTTCATGTTTATTATATAGCCTTACTTCTGCTGGGCAACCCCATACACGTAGATGCCTTAAACTAGGTTTTCTTCGCGTCCACATTTCATAAGGAGTCTTTATTAACTTTCTTACTTGGAACCCAGTTCAACACATACGTTGCAGACTTTAATGCATATATCCACAATAAAGGGGTAAAGAGAAATTACTCAACATGCTTCGAACCATTTCTATTAAGGTATGGTTCCGCCTATCAGCTACACTATTCTGCTAAGGAGTACCATACATAGTGTATTGTGCAAAAATGCCTCTACTTTCAAGTAACTTTGAAAATGGACTAGAACATTGTCCACTTTCATGAAATTTTCCTCAAAATTCACCACCTCTATCAGATCTCACTACTTTAACTTTTCTATCTAATTTTCCTTCCACCTCATCAATGAATACCTCTAGGACATTCATAGATTTAGACTTTCATGCAATATATAGGTATATCCATACTGTGAGTAATCATCAATAAATGTGATGAAATATTTTTTGCCACTCCATGAAGAAGCATTGAAAGGGCACAAATGTCGGTCTGTGTTAACTCAAGAAGTTGAGTGCTTTTTGTGGCTGGTTTAATGTGTGTTTAATCTGCTTTCCCTTAATGCAGTCTATGCATACATCTAGGTCACTGACATCTAACTGAGGAAGAATTTCATTCTTTATCAACTTCATAATTCTTTCTTTGGAAATATGACATAATCGTCGATGCCACAAGAAAGCAGAATTTTCATTAGTTGCGCTATGCTTAATGCATTGACTTTCAACATTGGATAGAAATTCAGAAAACTTTGCATCAACGTTAAACTTATAAAATGAATCAAATAAAGTACCATTATCATAAAAGTAATTATTTCGGTACAATGAAAAAATACCATGTGTAACCTTAATACTAAAACCAAAATGATCCAACCTACTAATAGAAACAAGATTTCAAGCACACTCAGGTACATAAAGACATCCTCCAAGATCCACATGACATCCAGTGTCCAAGATCAATCTATACGTCACAATGCTTTCTATTCGCACTTTCATCATATTTCTTATGAACAAATATTGTTCAGGTCTTTTTAAGGGCTGGATAGAACTTAATCCATGTTTAATATGAGACACATGAGTAATAGCACCAGAATCTAAATACCAAGTATTATTAGGAATTTCATTAAGATTTATTTCATAGCAAGCAAAGTTGTAATGTTTACCTTTCTTGTCGAACCAACCCTTTCTCTTAGGACTGCTTACAAAATAATACACTTCTTTTCCTTATGGATTTGACTTTCAGGTCTTTTCACGAAGGTCTTAACAATCCTTTTGTCTTTTCTACTTGACATTCTTTTGCTGCTACTGGCATTTTCAAGACCTACGAGGTTAGCAACTTGATATTTCTTCTTCCTTAATCTCCTTTCCTCTTGAATTTGCATAGCTTTTAGTTCTTTAAAACTTCCATTTATACTTAATGGTGTTGTAATTAACCTGGAACTGGCTAAATTCAAGAGGTAGAAAGTTCATGATGAGTTGGACCAAGAACTGCTCATGAACTTCCATTCCCAAGGTCGTTAACTTTGCTGCCAGATTCACATGATCATGGATTGGTTGAGACCAGTCAAACTTTATCGTAGTTAGCTCATTCATGAGACTTCCTACAATCGACTTATCAACCAATTTTGATTGTGATCATTCCTTAATTTTCTCTATAAATTCTCTTGCTTTCTCTGTCTTAGATGGCTTAATACTTTCTGCCATCGTCAACCTCATAAGGTTCAAACTCATCCTGTTAGATTGCTCTCGTCTCTCATAATGAGACTTTTCAGATTCAGAGATATCCACTATAATAGCTGAGGGTTCCTCATCAGTTATTATGGCGGAGTCCAAAGCCATTACATCCAGTGTAAACCGGATTTGCTCGAACTACTCACCATAGTTGAGGCCATTAAATTTTACCATAGAGTTAGCCAATGCAAACACATTTGACGAAGCCGCAAGCATTCACACATGTTTACCCGTTAGTGCTTTGAGATTTAAATATATTCAGACTAATATCTTTTTTTTAACATGTATTTTAAATAACTTTTGGGTAATACTTATATACAAGTATTTTTAGTGATGCTAATTATATATATATATATATATATTAATATTAATCAAATAAAATATTAGTCAAATAAGTATATTATTTTTGGATATACATATTATTGGTTATAGTAAGAAATGACTAATTCTTTTCTTATTATTAATTATATTCAATGATCCACTTTTAGGCGATCTCCTAGAATATAAATAACAAATTAACTGATCGATCAAACTTTTATGTCATTTAGAATCTTTGATCTTAATCAATTAATAAACTTTGCAATTCTTTTTTTAATATCTATATGTAACATAGCAAGGTCACTTTAGTGACTATCATATTATATACATATAAATATTAAAAAACTAAAAAAATATATTTAAATTATGTTAATATTTTATAACACAATTATTTTTATTAAAATGTAGTGGAAATGTTTTTGATGTATAATATATAATTTACGTATGTTACTAGTGACTTTTCACACTCATAGCAACCATTACTTTAATTTCAGAATCTTTAACACTCAACATTTCAGAAAGTTTAAAGACATGCAAATAATTTACACAGACTTGATGCACGCACTACGTTAATGTTTACATTTGTTCCATAACAAAAGAAATCGTACACGTAACGTAAGTGCTTCATCATAACATTTGTTAAGTTATTTCGTTAACGTTAAACACAATTCAAAAACAATTTCCAGATGAATTAAACAAAACTATATTGGCTCTGATACCATATATTAATTAAATTTATAAATTCAATTATGAAATCAACATTAAAACTTAATATTTAGATTTGTCTTAATTTAATCCTAACATATTTCTAAAAAATATATAAATACTAACCTTGATCCATGCTTGGATGTAATTTCACCTATAATTTTTTTATCTTTTTAACTTTTTTCTTTTTGGTGATTTCTTTGATAGAAAAGAAATCTTAATGCTTGCACAATCTCTCCTTTAATAACTCTTTGTTGTAGTTTGTTTTAGAAAAGATTTTATTATCTACTATAAGAAATGTACGTGAGTTTTTATAATCAGCAAAGGGATGTGCCGGTTTATATTAATCAACACAACTCTTCTTTTTTAACAGCACAACAACATACACTCATATTTAAATATATATATATATATATGTATATATTAATTTTATGTTAATCATTCCCTTATTACTACCTTTAATATATAATAAATATATATATATGTATATGTATATATATGAGATTAAAGACATTTATAAACATAAAGTAAAGTAAGAGGGTTATCAATACATCCAGATTCTAATTCATGAATCGAAACTGATCCAACACCGTATTGTCTTTTATACTAGAATCTAAAATATTAATTTAAACTTGAACTTTATATTAAACTAATAAACACATAAGTCATATAGAATATAAAACATTTTTACAATTTTGTCAAACATGATATATATGAATGGTATCTTACAAAGAGGGGCATATATACGGTTAAATAGGGATACAATATTGAACAATCATGTCTTATTTCAGGACCAGTCCAAGTTTTTACGAGTCCATAGGGTTAACGACTTATTTCCACACCATAACTATCATATAGTAATATTTCCACACAAACTTTCATCCTCGTCGTAATTGAACACAATTTAACTATCTCAACCTATTACCCCATATTCTGAAAGATCGAAACTTAAATCTACACAAACGAAGATTGGACTTGGTTTTAATGGTTTATAACGTTAACCGATAATAAACCAGTTGATATTGGTAAACCCGACCCAAACAAAGATCCAACAACAAATCGATTAAAACCCGACCCATGAAACTTCTTTTAAAATCCCAAATAAAGCATGAAGAACCCTAAAAATAGAATTTTAAAATTTGATTCTCTAAATCTCTATCGTTTGAAACTAATGATGTCTGGATCTGTCAAATCCTACAACAATAGCTTCGAGTGGATCATCTAACCCACCTTCCTGAGTTTTGTTTGGTTACATCAATGAATTGAAGGAGTGAAACGAAAAAACATAAAAAAAAAAATCAAAACTACAACCGCTAAATCATAGTTTATAATATGGGTATGTTATATTTGGATAAAACTCACAAGAATCAGTTAAGAAAACTGTAAATCGTGAAAAAAATGAGTGAAAAATCGGAATTGTAGTGTCTGCAAATCGTAGAGAAGGTTGAAGACAAGGGCAAAATTGTCATTTTATATACACTTAATTAAAATCAAAGAAAAATATCAAAATGCAATGCTCGTAGTTCGAACCTGTGACCGCAAACCTTTTGTGTAAGGCACCAACCACCAGCCTACGTATCTTCATGATACATAATCAATACTTCAAAGTATATATAACTAATATCTAACGTATCTGCTAATAAAACTTCATCTTCTCCAAAGCTTCTCTGCAAATATAGCTTTATCTCTATGCAGATACATAAATTGTATCTACGACGCGTTTAGTTTTTTCTTTTCGACTTCAATCTTCTGTCGAACTTTAATTCCATCTTTGATATTGAAATTAGAACCCACGAATTGAGAATTTAACCTAGATTTCTAATTCGGTTAGTTATCATGTATGGGTTTCAGGTTAACAAATTTTCGAATCTGGGTTGTTGATTTTAGGGTTAAATATGTAGGGTTTTCTGGGTTGTTGATTTGGTTCTAGATTCGGGTTATCGGTTTAACCTTTCTAATCGGGTCGTTTGGGTTAAATTAGGTTAACCACTGGTTAACGTTTTAAGGAAAGGCTAGTTAACTAAGAGTAAACCGCTTTGTGTCGGTTTTAGATCATACATTAAACTTTAGGTGGATTAAAGTTTCGATCTTTCGGATTAGGGAGTAATAGGTTGAAATAGTTAAATTGTGTTCAATTATGACGAGAGTGAAAGTTTGTGTGGAAATATTACTATATGATAGTTATGGTGTGGAAATAGGTCGTTAACCCCGAGTCCATACATTAAAGAATTATTGGTATTCTCATAGAAAGTAAAATGTTCACCAATGTTAAGAGGGTTTACTTGGCAAGTCATTTCAAGGTAATTAGTAGTTACTATTAATTTAAAATCGCAAGGAATAAAATGTAAGAGTCAACAAATACAGTGGATGTGTAGCGGAAAAGTGTCAATAAATCATGTTTTGTTTAAATGTTCACCATCATTACAAGCATGAGTCCTATCACGATTACATCGAATATTGGGAGTTTTCCTTCTTTTTTATTTTACATTATTTTTTGAAGATTACCAAATAAAATTCAAAGAGTCTTTTCCCATAAATAATACGGTACATTTGGAAAAAAAAATGAAATGACAAAGTCTTTATAGATAAAGATAGTAACCCACATGAAATTCTATGCATTGCGGAAATAGGAGAAAAATAATGAAGTTTAGTGTGATTTTACTTTATCATTCTTTTCAACGAGTCATAGCGTGATTTCTACGACAAACTTTGTTCGGTTTAGCTACTTGAACCTATTTGTGAATTATACCATCTCCGGCCTCATTTCATTTTTCGGTCATTTTAAAACAAGTTTTGCTTTAACCCTACTTTATTTTCTACTTCAAAATGAAGTCAAAAATAGTGTTGCTTCAAATTTGAAAATATACTATTCACATCTTCATTTTTTTAAGATGAACTTTTTAATTATAAATTAGTCCTTAATTTTTACTTATTCTTATTTTTTACTTCAAAATGAAGTTATAAACAATGTTGCTTCAAAATTGAATATATATTATTCACATCTTCATTTTTTGAAGATGAACTTTTTTTAATTGTAAATTAGTCCTTAACTTTTACTTATTCTTATCTTTTACTAAAATAAATTAAATATTTTAATATATAGTCCAATTAATTTCTAATTTCAGTTGTTATTTTCACCATACTAATTTAAAATACTAAATATACTAAAACTTCCACTAATAAAAAAATTTACATAATTAATATAAAATATGAAGCTAACCATTGGATAATGTTAATTGATCACTTGTGAGAAAAAAACATATGTATGGTGCGTTTTTTTATAAAATCTATTGTTTTGTTTCTTTATTTATGTTTAGTGTAATAATTTTTATTATATGATAATGTTAAATTTGTATTAAATAATAGAGAATTTAGGTCGTATATACATAGAATATTGAGTAATTAGCGAACTACCCTATGTCATGTATTATTACTATTCTTTTTTTTTAATATGAAACCACCTCTACTCACCTAAGGTGAGGTTGTAGACATATTTTAATAGCTTTGTGTCAGACTTTAAGAGCTACTCCTCTACTACACGCTACCTCATATCATCTAATATTTACTCCCCTACTACACGCAAATCAGTCTGTTCCCATTCCCTTTTATCACCATTCATAAACACAATTTTTATAGAGAAACTGAAAGCGTGTTTGATTAAAAAAAAAGATCAATTGAAAGCAATCGAATCGCCGAGATGGGAGAGATTCAATTACCAGAGCGCATGTTCGCTGCATGAGAAGAACCTAGCGGTGAGAGGGTAAATACTTACCACAAACCTAAGAGAATATAATCCATTCTCGACGCTCTAGATCCGGAGGAAATAGAATTCTTTCGCAACACAACCTTTGGGAAGATTATATCACAAGCGGAGAACCCCACATTTTCAAGCGCGTTTGGCCAGTTCGTCGTCGTTCGCATGCTGAAAGTGAAGAAGAAGTACGAGATCTGGTTTTTATTCGCCGGTAAGCCAGTTAGAATGTCGCTAAGCGAGTTTGCTTTCGTTACCGGTCTTAATTGCAAGAAGATACCGAAGAAATACTCCAAAAGAAGAAGAAGAACCCAATCAAAGAGTAATTGTATTGGGGGTGAACTATTTGGATATCTAAAGTTCTGCCTAGTAGATCTTACCAAAGAGATGCTGAAAAAGAGAACTGTCAAGGACCGTGAGAAGCGGCTGAAGTATGCATGCCTCGCATTCACTTCTTGTTTACGACTTCCGACTTCGCATTTCCCCCGCATCATACCAGACCATGTCGAAAGGATTTGTGATTTGGATGAGTTTCTTGCCTATCCCTGGGGTATAGTGTCGTTTGAGATGCTAGGCACTGGCATCAAGAAGAAAGACGAGCTACTACTGTCTCAAACCAGTGTTGCTTTGCTGGGTTTCATTGACGCAATTCAGCTGGTATTCATGGCCGCTGTGTCTCAGATTAAAGAAGTTGTTCAACATGCCGAACTGGCAGTCTTGATTAAGTCAGATAGCGAGTCCGATTCTGGTTGCAATGAATCACAAGCAGAAGAAGAAACACAACCGGAAGACATTACACCACCACCAAATTTCGCTACCGTTCGATTTTGTGTAAACCCAGCTCATGCAAGGGAAGTAGACGAAGAAGCCAAGGTTAGAAAAGTGCTATGTTCCCTAAGACTTTGACTTTTGTAGGTAATTATGTAGATGATGGTAAGTGTCTTCAATAAAGTTTATCTAACATTGTAGGTGTTAAGGTAAGGCCGTAATTGATACATTACAAAACACTGGTGGTTATTTAGATACGCATGGCTTCAATTAAGTAGCGCCTCTTGATACATGGTACATGCTAAGATAAGGAGTAAATGCTATCAATCGTCTTGGATCCCAATTTAATTTATTTTAAACCTCATTGTCATGTGGATGCTACTGTGATACGTATCCCTAATCCGATAAGTTGAGGATTACGTTGATGTTAGTGTTTATGCCAAAATGTTAGTTGCTACGGAAACACCCTAACTGCTATTATACATGTTACCCCAGTTATGAATGCTTTACGCAACAGATCACTAACCTAGGATGACCATTGGTTTTGTGTTTTGCAGACCGAAGTGCTTTGTATGATTGACGACACTACACACAACCCAACCGACTTGACCTGGGATGATGAAGTGGAGGACCAAGCTGTCGACAACCTTGTTTGTCTAATTAAGCAAGGGCACGTGTTTAAAGAAACTATGTTTTCTGGAGGACTCACTGCGGTTGATCTAACTCGTATGAGAAGTGAGAAGAAACAAAAAGAGAAAGAGCCGAAAGAGAAAAAGGATAGGGGAGTTTGGGAGATTCGTCCGAACCAGATTCTTCAGATGTTTGTGACCCGACCCAAATTGCCAACCTGGTTGCGGGTATGGTGAAACCTTATATTGAGGATTCTGTTGCAAAAGAAAATTGCAAAATGGAAGAACAGCTTGCCAATGTAATTAGAGTTGAGCTTCAAAAGATGTAGGGAGCAGTTATACATAGCATTATCAATTTCATTGGAAAATCAAATTCTAACATCGTACTATAGGAAGAGACTGTGGGGAGAGGCACACCAATTGCACAAAACAATGCTGAGGCGACGTCATCCCACCGGTGTAGCTAATGTTCAATGCTTGTCCCCCACTCAGAGAACATGTAGTGTACTTGGGATGGCACATGACCTCATCAACCAAGTCATTGCTGAGGTCGATGGGCTTCCAAACACTAACAAGTTATGTTAACACAGAATGTAGTATGTTGTTGTAAAGTTGCCGTCGGGTGTAACTAATTGTCGTTATTATTTAATTATGTTGGAAGATTCCCCCCCCCCCCCCGTGAACAATTCTCATATCCCTCCCACATGTTGATATGGTTGATCCCCCTTTAACGCACGTGGATGAACTAGATAACTCCACTTTTCTGGCTCAGAAGACCAGAACTCCAACCAAACACTTGCCCACTCTTGACGAAGAGGGGAGTCTTGGAGAGAATGAGGTACAGATAATATTAAACATGGTTGTTACCCTTTTTAGTTAAAGGTTACTAATTCAGGCTAGCATTTATCTGAATCATTCTACTAAACATATGTCAGATCGATTTGCTTTTATCAATGATCGAAATACCATCATTCTCACTCGGACTATCGCAGGAGGAGACATGACATAAGGATGAAGGCTTACACACTATCCCTGCTTTGATTGCTAACGAAGAATTTGGCGAGATGTGGAAGAGCAAAAGGACCAGGACTCTCCCACCCATTTTCAATGATTACCAGTGCGACCCAAAGATAAAGGCTTTCAGAGTTGACGATAACCCGGGCCCGAATTCTCATAACTTGGAAGAAGTATACATGTCAATGAGGTCGAGTGCGAAAAAGTTGATGTAAGTTATAACTCACCTCCTAGTCTACTTTTATAAACGCTGGATAAACTTTTGAGTTAAAGTTATTAAACTTTTGATATGTTAAGGTGTTTCACGGTCACGAACGGGATTACGCTAACCACCACGGATCTTGATGCTATAGTCGAGAAAAAGCATCAAATGACCCCAAAGGTATAAGAACGATTTTTGACATCAAAACCTAACATAAACATACTAACATCCTGAAACCCTGTTACGAAATTTTGATAACACCACACCCTAACATATTCGATAACATTATAAACCGGTTACTCATATTGTTAACAATCAAGAATTATTATTACATATTCTCTCATTGCTTAAATATCAATGTCACACAGGTTATGGATGTTATGATGTACTACATCTCGATGGAACGCAATCAAAAGAGGACACATACTTCAAAACCCAAAATTGCCTTCTATGACACCAACTTCCCAACATCTCTCATGAAACAGTATTACAGACTTACCAAGACTGCTGTCAAAGATCGAAGCATGATCAAATATGATGATGCCATCCTTCAATATTTCAGAGTTGATAGACAAGGAGAGGAGATATTTGACCTTATCTAGTTTCCATTCTCCATTGACAAACATCACTGGGTGGGTATCTGTCTTGACTTGGTTGCATGTATTGCGCACGTTCTTGACTGCAATACGAGTTTTCGCACCGAGAGCCAGATTAAGAAAGATATAAACCCTATCGCCATCGTCGTCCCTAACATCATCAACTCAACTGCTGGGAAGGCGGCTGTGAACGCCCAAAAGGCTTGGTCCTGTTTAGAGAGAAGAGTATTCCACAAAACTCCAAACCAATGGAGTCAGGTGTTATGACAGTCATGCTTATACATGCGCACACTGCCAACGGGATCGAAGGATATAAACTTGTTCAGAAATCGTCAATGGAAGCTGCTGCCCGACACTTGGACGTTCTGGTGTATCGCGATGTGACCCTATTTTGAGCTCCCCTATCACCCACTAATCACTTACCAGGAGATGTTGATCCATGATGTTGGTTCTTTTTTTATGGTGTACCATGTTCGTTTCTTTTCATTTTCTATTCAGCAACTTTGTTAGAATTGTTGTGATCGCTACACTTAATTTTAATTTCCTAAGACAAAACTTACTCGCTAATTCCAAAGTTTCATAGTTAGATGTTGACCAACTTAATATGGTTTTCAGTGTTACATTTTTTCAGATAACAACTAACGTCTTCGTTACATGTCAACAACTACCTTCTTCGTTACAAATGTACATCCCATCTCAGTAACATTGACGTAGATACGATAACATCATTGGTTACAGCTAACTAAATCATTACCATTCAACATTACTTGTTGCACCCAACTAAGTTGGATACATTCGTATCATTTCACCTATGCTATTAGAAAACATTCCGTGTTTGTAGCCAGTCTTCTAATTATTCTACTTTCGCCCAACAAACCATTTATTTGTTTACCTAACATTGAAGAAAGACTACTATATGTTACTGCTACACGTTATTTCCTCTAATATTTAAGGATGCGGACAACTAACTCGTTAGCGAACAATACTTTTGCAGCCAACTAAATCGTTAACAATCAACATTTTAAATTAGTTTACATGTTAATACTTTACCAAGTATCGACATTGACATTATTTAACATAGTTTTTTCATTCATTAACGGGGGCCATACATTATTTGAGATCCAAAACTACATATTACACAGTACTCCTGATTTTGGGATCTCATGGGGAACAATACATATTGCACAGAGAAAATTGGTGCCCCCAAATCTGACCTATACCATAACATATAATTCATTATGACCCCTATTTTTACCCCAAGACCTTCATATTGGTGCTTTGCAGGTGGCACAGTTGTGATTCGCTCCACCGCACCTTGTACAAGTCCTAACTTGGCGACCTAGCACACATCGCTGTTTTCGCAGATAAAAATAACAACATTTAAGTACTCGCTAACAAAACAGATTACATATAATATAATTATATAACGTTAATACATAAAGTGGCGACTACTTACGATAAATTCTCGCCTTGACAAGAACGCACTCTTCTTAGGCCTCTAGGTGGACGCCATGTGTTAGGAGGTACGAGTTGCAGCGACCCCAGCGAGCCAATTTCGACAGGAGGTGTGAAGTAGTTGCCAGTTGGGTTGATGCTCATGGAGTAAGCAGATGCCCAAGTGTTTCTTGTGAACTTCTCACCCACAGGAGCATCCACTCTTCCATTGGACTGGATTTCAGCAGCAACAGCATGTACACAAGGTATGAGGAGCATATCAAATTCCAGACAGCTAAACACCTTCTTTTCTAGGTCCACCATGAAAGCTACTCCATCTATTCCTCTGAACCTCAAACTCACCCTTGTTGATATGGCGGACCAACAACCCAGTACAAATACTGAAACTCTTTGATATGAGCTCCTCAACCTTCGGAGTGACAACCCCTCCACACCTTGTTGCAGCCTCATGCCTTCCAGAGAACCAGCCTATAAGCATAGACCTGATGTATTCCACGAGCGGGACAATTGGAAATTCTCGAGATCTACCAGAGCTGCATTGAGAGACTCAGTGACGTTGCTGGTCATGATATTGTACCGCAAACCATGACAGTGAGACCTAGTCCAGTGCTCAAATCCCACCTTGATTAGGTAGTCAGCACAGTCAATATCAACCATCTTGATTTCATTAAAATGCTTGTAAAAGTCAGAAACTTTGAATGCGTTCGTCGCTTTAGAGACTAGGTAGGCTAGATACTTCTTCTTGAACGTAGTGACAATATTTCTTTGCAGATGGAGCACACATGCACAATGCTTCGCTCTTGGATACATCTGGATATAACAGGAAGGGCGTCAAAGTGTCGATTAACTCCTCAACATAACAAACAATTTATCAAGTACCAGTTAACCTATAACGTTAGAGCCTAACAAAATATTTAAAAGTTTCAACATAGTACCTTTCGCAGCCCTGCATATATTGATTGATGTCGGTTTGACACGAAAAGAAGATCATAACCATCTTCAACCACGTCCAATAGCTTTTGGAAGAACCACGTCCAATAGCTTTTGGAAGAACCAAGTCCAAGACTGGTCGTTTTCTCCATCCACCACCACAAATGCAATTGGGAAAATTTGGTAATTCCCGTCTTGAGCACTTTTAGTCAATAGACACCCCACATACTTCGCTTTAAGATGTGTGCCATCGACTACAACGACCTTTCTCATGTAAGCATACCCCTTAGCCCATGCTGCAAGTGATAAGAAATGATATTTGAAGCGTTGGATATCACCTTCCTCTCGGGTTGTCTCTATAGACACTAAGGAACCCGGGTTAGAAAGTGACAATTGCTCCAAATAGGAAGGTAATAGTCTGTATGAATCAGTTGTGTTACCCAGTCCCCTTTCCATCGCCAATTTTCTTGATTTCCATGCCTTCCAATATGAGATGGGGACTTGGTGATCACTGCGCATGAACTCACGAAGAGTTCCTGGTCGAGGCCCGGACCCCACCCCAACAAACTTGCTTTTAACCATCTCTCCAATCAGAGTTGATGTTGTATGTCGTTTGAAATCCCCACGGTCATCAACAGTGCAGGTATGATCTTCCCCAACCTCTTTATTTGAAACCTTGGACACACTGCTAACTTCATAGCTGACACCCTCCACTTACACTCATCTCCCCTACACTTCAGCATCATTTTTCCAGGCTCAGATCGTCGGTTGAGGAATCTGAACTTGTTGGCCAAAGCATACAACGCCATATGGGTCTTGAAAGCTGTGCAATCCATGAAGACTTGCTCTACATACAGATGTTCGGTTCCTCCTTCTTGAGACACATCATGGAATGGGGGAAAATAGACATTCAATTTTATCGTCTATTAAATTACTTAGTACACAATATATTAAGATAGTAGCAACCTTCTTCTTCTAAGTCCTCATCAGGCAAAGGATCAGGGAAGTTGGGATTTTCATTAGTTGGTGTATTTTCCACACAGTGTCCTGCTTCATTACTTCCAGCAACTCCATAGTCAGCCACTTTCCCTTTCCCTTTGGTTAAATATTCAAGTATTGATACTGGTCTTCGTTGTGGCCCACCTACGATAATATCAAGAACCTCAGTTAATTGTTATGTAACACTCTTATTATCGGTTAACAAACAACTTAACTATTACCAATGGTTAGTGGCTTGTTTGCCCGACCCACAGGTGGGTTAATGTCAGCTACTCGTATTATCCCAGATCCAGCAGTCTTCACAACAACGTTCAATGGGACGGCCGATGAGTTGGTAGATGACTCAGTCCCCTCGCTACTCTCCTCAACTTGAACTTCAAAACCCCTTGTCAAAGCTAAAGCTTTAATAGTCAATATGTCTGTTTCATCTTCGCTGTACACCTCCATCAAGAACTGTTGGCTTGCAGAAATTCATCCTTTCCCAAGCATACCTTCCCAAAAAGCAGTGCCATCCGTTACCATGTAAGTCGTCAACACACTTGGAGGAGTTATTCTTATAAATATTATTACCCCGATCCAGGAAAGGCTTAGGTGCCAAAGTTCCTCTAGAACTGCCAATAACAGTATAGTTAGATCTCCTTTGGAAAAGGTAACGGGCAACACCATCATTCCCAATAATCACAAACAGCCTCAGGTCACCTACATCAAGATGAATTGACATGAATGGCTCGACATCTCCATCCTCCCTAACATCACCAAGAGGTGTTGAAATATCATTGGGCACCTTCATCCAGTCAGGGAACTCGTAGGTAAGCCCAACAGCAGTGTTAACACCCACACTGTAGCGTGTTCGTACCAGATCCAGCAGCGATGCATATGTCTGACTCTCATGGACCATGACATCATACTTCCTCCCTGTTGGATCTTCTAGGAACAGCCAACCTCCATTCCCTACTTGCTCCCAAACACCAATAACAAGTTTCAACATCTGCCCCATTTTATCACAGGATCCTGTAACAGATAACTTTTAAATTAACAATGGTATCCTAGTATACACAAGTCAAATCTCAAAACATCCTTTTCTCTAACGGATCTACACTACAAGTTAAAGATTAGCTTTATAAAGGATGGAATCTATTATTGCCATAAAAGCTATAAAGGTCAGGGAATCAATATACAATTTAATGGTAGAAGACAAAAGTATAAAGATAAACCTCAATCCAAAGTGATCACGGCTATTGTAAAAGTCAAATCTGTAGACAAATTCACTTCCTTTAACAGTTTTCGTTCTCTCTCTAACAGATCTAGTTGCCATTTATGACATCGTAGAATTCCTTTAAATACACAATTGAAAACCCTAAACGATTGGGAATAACCCTTACATCCCGCCATTCTCTGTTACCACAAGATATTTCGGCAACTTTTTGAAGATTTGGAAGAAACTATCACTCTTCTCAACAACAACGAGTGGATGGAGATGAAAGTAGCTTCTGAGCTAGAAAATTAACAAAGACCTAAGTCTCAACCAAAAATATCACGCTGATTCTGAGAGATATCCTTTTGCTCTCTTATGTGTCCCTTCTCTAGGGGTAAAATAGTCAGATTGCACATATTCTGCCACATGGAATTGGGTTTCTTTTTGGGTTTGGGTAGTTACTTAATTTCAACTACACTTTGGTACTTTGGGGCAATAATCCCTAAATAATATTTATGTTGGAATATTGTTAAAACAAAACAGTTGGTAAAATTTGTAAACATGAAAAAAGTAGAAGGTGTTATTAAAAATAATGATAAATAAAGATAGAATAAACTTAGAATATTCTTTTTACAAAGAGAAAATGAAGCAAACTATTGGAGCAAAAATTGCTTTATTTTTTATTTCATTTTGAAAAAAGTAAACTTTTGAAGATAAAAATGAAATCAACCATTGGTGATGCTCTTAGTGTCACCAAATTAAAAGGTCAGTAACACCAACACGCATGTTTTGATAAGAGTCAAAGTTTTTGGTTGTACTAATATTAAACCAACCGAAATCAAATTTTTGGATTGACAGAAATTAAAATGATGGTACTCATATTGCAGAAATAATTGAATGAAATAACTAAATAAAGAACAAAAAAGAATAAAAAACATAGAAAAGATATATATTAAAGGATAAAAATATATATATATTACAGGATGCCTTGTTATAACAGAAAAAGTAGAACAAAAGTATAGAAAACATAAGGATGCTTCATAATTATAATTATTATGATAAGAATAATATTATAATTTCAGTCCAAAAATATTATAATTAATTATAATAACCTCTTTTTGTATAAAAATACAAAGTTTTTAGCGCTTTAAGTAGCCAAGAGAGAACTTTTATTATGTGAAGGAGACCGTTCTATGGTTCCTCGTACATATGTCCACTGTGGCTTTCTTGGCTATACCCCATAGCACCATGTAAAATCCTATTGATATCATATGCTTCCTATCAAACTGTATATTCAAATATAAAACAAGAAAACAAGAAAACTGAGAAATGATATTAGCTAGCATAATGAGACTAAAAACATAACCAAAGACAAAGAGAAGCAAAATTTATGTGCTATACAATATAAAGTTAAGGGAGTAATTTCGTAACATCTTGATTTCTAGTATATGTGGAAAGATTTAAAAGACTTGATTTGATTATCTATGTCATTAGCGTGCACTTACTTTTTTCGATACATATCCATTTAGAATTCTATAATTAAACATGCTTATCCTGGAGTAGTGGAAGAATGAGTAACCTACCGTGAAGTGATTCCCGATATCATCCGAGTAAAGCCAAAGCATGATGAAAGGTTATGTGGTCATTTCAGAGTCAGTAAACAATACTTTTGAACCTTGAGAAAAGTTAATGCACCACTCGTCGCACCAAAGTGCGCTTATCTTTTTCGGCACACACCTGTTTAGAACTCCAGAGTTAAATTTGCTTATGCTGGATTAGTACTGGAAGGATAGATGACTTACCGGGAAGTGATTTCCAATATCGTGCGAGTAAGGCCAAAGCCAATGGAAAAATCATGTAGTGATTGCAAGATCAATAAAAGATACTTTCAAACCTTAAAAAAATTAACGCACTGCTCGTTGCACGGGATAGGATCCACACCCGAGAGAGCAAGTAAGGAAAACCCATTATTTGTGGGTGGTCAGAGCGCTACAAGTTGATGCAGTTGCGATCTATGTAGATAACGGTTTGAACATCGACAAATACACTGGTCCTTTTTGACTCACTGCCCATGTATGTATACTATAATATCCGTAATTCAAAACATGTCCTGTTTATCTTTATCAAGACAAAGAACAACAAGTAGATTAACAAACATCTAAAGCTAAATATTATTACCCATGTTTATGTAAAATTACAGTTGCAACAAAGCTGATCAAGGTTATGCCAAATCTTGTGATCCATGACTTCAAGTCGTCATTCTCGACCAAAAGACCAACAAAAGCACACACAATGAGAATGCAAACATCGTGTACGAGAGTAACAACGACGTGGGACGGTAATCAACTCATTGTGTGCTCTTGTAAATAATTGGGTTTCGAGTTTTCATAACATACTAGGTGGTTGCCGCAAATTTGCGGATACATATAATTTTAAAATTTAATATAATATGATATTTTTTATGTTTTAACACATTATAATATATTTTTATTTTAAAAAATTGAATGTGAATTTTATTAGTTATATATATTCTAAATAAAAAATGAATATATTTTTTTATTATTATTTTATAAAAATAATATAAAATATGATATATTATTTTATTAGTTTATATTAGTAAATATAGTAAATATATTTAATGAATACTCCAAATTTCATTTCTGAATAATTACTATATGCAATTTTGATTTCTGAATTCTATTCAATTAATATTAAATTACATTTACACATCAGATAAAATTGTCTAAAGATCACATATACACTATATGAAAAATAATATATTTAAAAAAATCACAAAATAATTTATTTGCTAAAATAGCTTAGATTAATTCATATGAATTATTTAACACCAGACATGCAAAATTTTGATATAAACAACCAAAACATTCCAGCTAATAAAAAGTTTAAGAAAAATATAAACAACTTTCAGTAAAATGATTCAGATAAATAAAAACAAGAAAATTGCCAAAAATGACTCAAAACTTGATTTGAAATGCAAAATTAAATCCAAACTTGAATCAAATGCAAAAGTAACCTAAAAGACTATTGAAATTACAATCAGACCATTGTGAACAAACAAAAAAACCAAATTTTTTTCCGTTTCTAACCTCCGCAAGTCTTCTGTCTAGACGACTTACAAGTAAGTAAGTCATCTGAACGAGTTACAAGTAAGTAAGTCGTCTGAACGACTTATTGGTAAGTCGTCTGAACGAGTTATTGGTAAGTCGTCTAGTATAGTACTTCTTAAAAATAATTTAAAATTTTTGTAAAAAATATTTTGATAAGTGAAAAATTGAAATCATGTAATTAACGTATGTTTTAAGAGATGTAAATTAAGATAACAAAAGTTAATTATTTTCAACATAGATGAGCGAAAGTAGTGAGTCATGATATTCTTTGGTTTAAGTTTTGCCAATATATGTTGTAGTATTGTATGTGTTCTTAGGGTTAGATTTTGAAAAGCATAAATGGTTTTTTGAAAAATTTAAAATTGACCTAAGTGTTTTTATTTCTGTGTATAGTAAACACTATTTAAGTATAATTTGATTTTATAATGTGGTTAGTTAGTTAATTTAGTCAATTTAGCTCAGGGATTAAATTTAGGGTCTGGGACGACTTACTAGTAAGTCGTCTAGTGAATATATTTACGGTAGACGACTTACTAGTAAGTCGTCTGATGCACGTTCAAACCGGACTAAACTTTAATTTTACCATTTTATCAATGTACTTTTAAACCTAACCGGATTATTTACCGGGCATATATAAGATTTTTTTCACGAAATTCAGAAACCCTAACGCCGGTTCTCTCAAAGAGGCGATTTCGAAGGTGATTTCCGTCGATTCTCTCTAATCCATCATTCTCACCACCGTTCTCACCGCCCTTATCACCGTCGTTCTCACCACCGTTCTCACCGCCGCTTCCTCTATTTCAGATCCGAGAGGAAACCCTAAAGTCGTTTGTCTGTAAAACCTAGCAGCATTTCTGTCAGAGACGTGTCTGTAATCCCTAACGAGGTAAGTTAAAACGTTGTCTCTTAAGTTCACCGTTCTCACCACCGTTCTCACCACCATTCTCACCGCGTTTCTTTTTGATTGTCTAATTTGGCAGATTTAAACCGCTGTGTCGAAGGCGACTATGTCTTCTCCGACTTTTCAGGTCTGCTTTAAAAATGTTCTACTGGAAGTCTTGGAAGACTTATAATTAAGTCGTCTAGAAAGTCTACCAGTAGACTTAATTATAAGTCTTTCAGCTGGAAGACTTTCCAGACTACTTAATTATAAGTCTTCCAGACTTATAATTAAAATGTTATACTGGATGGTTGTGTGTTTGAGATGGTTGTCTTTCATTGTTTTGCACACAAAAAAATGGATATTCCAAAACTCCCCCGTAGGTTACATACCTTAGGGGAAGAGCCCCTTGCAATGAAAGCTATTTCGTATCATACGGATTGTTCGAAGTTGCATACTGCTTTAAAAAAGCTCTTCATGGTGACGAATATGAAGAGCTAAAGGAGTCAAAGTTGGGAGTTTTCATCAAGTTTAAAGAGCTGGGATTTGCTTGGGTTTTAAGGCTGGTTCACTACATGGTCGGTTTCCAGCTGGACATAAAGAAGAAGTATGAGCTGTGGAGTCTCGTTGGTCCAACCTGTGAAGTTTTCACTGTTATAGTTTGAAAACCTCACTGGCCTAAACTGTGAGTACATCAAGGACCTTGAGAGACCGAAGTGTGTTGTTACAAAGGAGATGGCTTCTTTCTCGGGGATGTTGGGAGTTCATGTCGAAGCTGGGCCATCTACTGAGCAGATAATAACAGCATTTGAGAGATGTGAAGGGTGGTCTCGGGAGGATCTTAAGTGGCTCGGTTACCTTGCCATCTTCACTGGATACATTGAAGGGAAAAAGTATTCAACGCCACAAGGGTTAGTCTGGCAAGGATAGTGATGGATTTAGAACGGTTTGAGAATTATCCATGGGGGAGAGTCACGTTTAAGGTGTTGATGGAGTCTGTGAAGGGCAACGATATTTCGGGCGGTTACACTCTTGATGGGTTTATACAAGCTCTCCAGGTCTGGGTGTACACAACTCTGTCGGAATTGGGTGCTAATTATGGTAATCCCATACCAAACAGATCGTCTCCACCGATACTGGCTTACATGGGTGGAAAAGGACGCAAATGCTTTAAAGATGCTATCTGCAGACATGTATTTACTTCAATCCTTTACTACCATAATTAAGTTGTCTGGAAAGTCTTCCAGTAGGAAGACTTTCCAGCCGACTTAATTATAAGTCGTCTGGGAAGACTTTTCTTTCCATCTTTCTTAATCCGTTAAATATCTAAGTTCATATCTTATATTTACTGCAGACTACGGTGATGAACTTTGTTGAGAAGGACTATGGTGAAATGTTTCCAAAATGGGACTCTGATGTTGAGGACCTTGCTGCGGAGAACATAACTAAAGTTATGTTTAATCAGAGACCGTGGAAGTGGACCACGGATTGCTGGGAAGTCACTGATACTTGTATCCATACAAAGCTGGCGGTTGTGAGTCCATCGAAGAAAGCCATAGTTGTGGTGAAGGAAGAGAGTCCAAGACCTCAGAAGAAATCTCGTAAAGAGGCACCAGCATAGGCTAGTGAAGGGGCACCTGCATAGGAGAGTGAAGGGAAGTTTGTAGAGGCTAGTGAAGAGGTTCACATAGAGGTGACTACGACTGTGCTTGAGATGACCAAAGAGGACCTTGAAAAAATTTTTAAGGACATAGTTGATGCCATGAGGGAAGGGTTTGGGACGTACCTTAAGAAGATCAAGCATCTGTCGGAAAGGGTGGAAGCAGTGGAGAAAAAGGTTAGTATCCTCAAACAAGGGAAAGAGACATCCTCTCAACACACTACCTCTCAATGTAAAGGGACATCCTCGCACAAACCAAGGGTTAGTAAAGAAGCCTCTCTCGGGGTTAGTAAAAGTGTTAATGGAGAGAATGATAAAACACCTCTCGGTGAAAATGTTAATGGGGAGAAGGATAAAACACCCCTCGGTGAAAGTGTTAAAGCTGAAGATGAGTACGCATCTGGGAGCCTTGTTCAATTGGCCAAATCTAAACCCACTGCTGCAGATAAACAGCCGGAGGAGGCTAGATATGAGGAAAAGAGGGAAGCTGCTTTGCCACTTGTCCGTGCAAAGACTGAGCGAACAATGAAACTTGCTGCCTCACAGCAATCTCCTTATACTTCAAACAGCATGGCCAAAGTGATCATTGCAAACAAAAAGATTTCTAGAGGCTATAATCCCTTTGCACCAATTGACAAGAAAAAATTGAAGGAGCTCGCCGATTGGTTAAAAATTAATCCGTAAGTGATTGCTTTTCGCATAATACCTTGCTTTAGTCTACAAAAACTGATTGCTTTTCAACATTTTGTGTTTGCAGTCATTATTAAACACCTGTCGACAAGAAACCACGTACAAGTTCAACTTGGTGGTATCACGTCCTCTGGACCTCCATATCTTGGCTGGAGGATTTTGTAAATCTTCTGCTATGACAAAACTGATTACTAGATGACTTACTGATATCTTCGTAGACGACTTATGGTAAGTCGTCTGATATTATTTTATCTTCTGACTTGTATTATTTTATATGCAGCATATTGATGCTTGGATTAATGTTTTGAGGAAGAGGTACATGGAGACGCCACAACATTTCAGGAGCGAGAGAATGTGCTTCCTTGATCATCTCTTTGCTCAACAATGGAGATTCAACTACAAGGATTTTAAGGACCCGGAGTCCGATGCCTACGGTTTAGGAAGAAGACTCCCTGGTGGGGCGTGAAATTATTATTCAAACGCTTTACCATCATTTTGCCAGACGGACAAGATGTGGGGGACGAATATTGATGATGTCTATACGCCAGTGAACCACAACGACACTCATTGGATTGCTATGTGGATATTGATCCCTAAGAGGCACATAGTCGTCTGGGACAACATTCGTGCATGTATCTCCCCAGAAGAACTCAATGTGGTAATGGAGATTTTTCTCCACATGATCCCTTATCTGCTTTTTGAGGGTGCTTCCATCAAACAACGTGAGCAGTTATCACTGGACCCATTCACATATGAGAGACCAACCAATATCCCTCAAGCCCGAGGTGGTGATTGCGGCGTGTACGCTCTAAGGTACATTGAATGTCATGCTCTTGGGATGCTATTTAACCAAAAAGACTTTGATAAGCCCAACGGGAAGTCTATGAGGGATAAGATGGAGGTGGATATATTTAAAGAGCTTCTTAGCCAGCATGAGAAAGAAAACCGGGACCTTGATGAAAACCTTGGAACATTTGATGTATGATAGATTAGGATTTGTAATGTATGATAGATTAGGATTTGTATTTGTAACCTGATGTGTGTACTTGAACTTGATTTGTATTTTTAATGTATGATAGATTAGGATTTGTTGTCATCTGGAAAGTCTTCTGAAATATTGGACGACTTAACAGAAGTCGTCTAAAATGTTGGACGACTTAACAGAATATTGGACGACTTAACAGAAGTCGTCTGAAAGTTAAGTCGTCTGAAATATTGGACGACTTAACAGAATATTGGATGACTAAACAGAAGTCGTCTTTAATACTGGTAGTGCAATTTGACAAAGAAGTTGACACAAATTCTTAATACATAGACTAAACACAAATTCTTAATACAAATTCTAAACACAAATTCTTAATACATAGACAAACTTTAAGGTCTCTGGACGACTTACTTGAAGGTCTTCTGGAAGACTAAACACTAGACGACTAACTTTAAGCTCTCTGGACTACTTACTTGAAGGTCTTCTGGAAGACTAAATACTAGACGACTAACTTTAAGGTCTCTGGATGACTTACTTGAAGGTCTTCTGGAAGACTAAACACTAGACGACTAACTTTAAGGTCTCTGGACGAATTACTTGAAGGTCTTCTGGAGGAATAAACTCTGGACGACTTACTTGAAGGTCTTTTGGAATACCTTCAAGTTAGTCGTCTAGTGTTTCCTTACATTGTGGTTTCGTATGACTAGTTTCCTTGCACCTTAAGCATCTATAAACCATGTGTTGTTTACGGGGTTTGCGTCCTCTCATCCTGGATAGCTCCAACCAAGATTGTCATCTTGATTTCTTCTGGCTTCCCGGACCATGTTTTACCTCCGGAGGAAAGCATGTGCGTTCCTAAACTTGTTGTACAACACAAGGATATATATTCTCCGAGTATACTGCAAACAAATAATCCTTTGAGTACACTGGGCATACAAGTGTGGAGATATGCAAACCAGCATGTGTTCCAACAGCTATAGCATGAAAGCAAGGTATTTTCTCCACTGTATAAACACTACAATCACACTTTCCATGTTCCAAATCAACCACATAGTCCATTTTGCCACCTTTCACAAAGAATCGCCATCCATCAATTGGTTGGACCCTCATCGTATCCGCTATCTCCGATCGAACATCAAGCAAGTATTCAACACCCCGACTATGGTGACTTGGGAGACTCAAAGCATCTTCTCTCCTTTTCCAAAACCACTTTCCTAGCTTCTCCCTTATGTACTCCAATAGGAACTGAATCAGAAATCCTCTAGCTCGCTTCAGTGCAGAATTAATAGATTCTGCGATGTTGCTTGTTTTTATGTTGTGCATGTCCCCCTATCAATAAACCCTTAGACATAGGCTGACATCGGCATTCTCCAAATACGTTGCAAGGTCCGGGTTTGCACTCCGTATCTCAGCCATGTATCGGTCAAAATCTAAAACCGTATGGGCATAAGCAGCACCTTTCACCAAGTACAAGAGATGTTTCCCTTTATACTTTTTGACAGTGTTATCTTGAAGGTGATAATAACATATTCTTCGGGTTGCCCAGGGAAACACCTTATCACACGCACTTTTAATGGCCGCATGCCGATCAGAGACAATCACCAGAGGCTGCTCATCAGATACACAACTAGCCAATTTTGTGAAAACCATTCCCAAAAAGGTTCATCTTCAGCATCTACGATCCCAAAAGCCAATGGAAATATCTGAAAATTTTCATCTTGTGCGGCTGCAACTAACATAGTACCTTCATACTTCCCACTTAGGTGAGTCTCATCCACCACAAGGACCCTTCTCTGATACTTAAAACCTCTGATAGAAGCTCCAAAAGAGAAAAATAGATACTTAAATCTATTAATAGAATCAAGTTCTATAGCCGTGATAGAACTGGGATTTGCTAATTAGATTTTCTTGAGATATGATGGCAGACATGAATACCCTTCTTCTGCTAATATTCTCACCAATGTTTGTGCATATAATAGTGCTCTGTATGAAGTGGTGTAATCAAGCGTCATGCCAAACATGTTCTTCATTGCATCAGTGATATGTTGCGGATTCAAACCATCAATGATTCCAACACGATCAATGAAAAGCCTACCAACATACTTCAGATTACAATGTCTCCGCTGAGCGATTTGGTCTCCCACTGAGCATGTATGTGTTTCCACATACTTTGTTACCCAAAACGTGTTTGTTCCATGTTTCACACTCGCTCTGATCTTCCATCCACAACCACTAACCTGACATGTTGCCACAAGGAGAGTTTTCGTTGACTTGTATATTCTGAAGGAGACCTTACGCCTAACTGCTGTCAACCGTAGCTCTGAAAACAGTGCATCCTTGCTAACAAAACTCTGGTTGACGTAGATATTGTTACCATTTGATCTTTCTCCTTCAATAGCATATGTCTTTTTGAATTCTTCAAAACACATATCATCATTTCTTCCAAATCCTCATCTTTAACCTTTCCATAAACATTGTAATCTTCACCATTCTCGTCCGCTTTAGCAACAATAGAGATATCAACATCCTTCTCCCCATCATCCTCCTTCCCATCATGATTTTCATCTTCAACCAAATCATCATCATCATCTTCAAAACATTCATCACCTTCATCAGCTTCATCATCCTCTTCCCTTTCCTCTGAAACCGTTTCCACCTTGCTACGGCTTGATACACAAAGCCGTACTCCATGCGTTTTGGTTATCTCGAGCAAGTTTCGAACTTGTCTATCACTTGTAACATGAATAGGAGGGGTTTCTGGAGCCAAAATCATTTCAGCTGGTAATGAGTAGGTTATTTCCACAGATTATGTGCTCATGTCCAGGTTATAATCTTCTTGAACCATTGCAACAAGTTCAGCATGTGTCGAACCTTCACTCAACAAAAATAGTCTCGCTCCTTTGAAATTATCAACCACAAAATCTCAATAGCAATCTTTCAAAAACCATTTCCATACACTGCGTGTAACTTTAGCAACATCTACGAAAATTCAAAATAAAACACATTAGTAAACATAGAAAAAATAAAAGTTTCCTAAACTTTGACGCAGACGAGTGACGGTTAAGTCGTCTGGAAGTTATAGACGATGATACACTAAAAATCAGATCTTGCTACTGTCAAGTTAACAGTTGTAGTTGTTGTACTTGAGATTCAATTCCAGAGGACCGTTTCACACTATATCTTATGAGTTCTAAATTCTTAGCTAAAACTTTCAGATTTAATAGAGAACAAGGTAAAAATAGCAAAGATCAAGGTAAGGTTTGAGATGTTTTAATTTTGTGAAAAGCTAGCTTAGGGTGATCAAACGAGTGTTAGATATCTTCAAGCCACACAATTATTCAAGTTCGAATTAAGAGCAAGCCTAGAATATAGATCAATGGCTAGAACAGCCCACTGTCATGGTGCTTGTTCCTTTCAGAGAACAGCCCCGGAGACTAAGATGTCGATTGTTCCGAATTCTGTCTATGAACAGTAACGATCAGGCCTAATCAGTTCATATTACACCATAATATCTACTTTCGCTGATTAGGGATTTAATACTTATTCTAAACAGATAAGGCAATCTATAACACGGTTAATGAATAGATGAAACCCTAAATCTAACATAAGGTGATCAGATTCATGCTAGCATTAAGCTAAGTTTAGAATAAAGGCTATCAATGAACATACAATTTATTTTTGTGTGTAGCTTAATAAATCCAACACCATAACACCCTAAACTAACAAGATCGACTACTCATCAATCATGGCAATAAACACAGTAAGAAATACTGAATAATACTCCATAAATCGAAATCAAAAACTAAAAATAGGGTTAAAGAAATCTTCTCTAATCTCGAGAACAAGGTGAAGATTCATTTCTCCCTTACAAAGTATTGAATCCAAACAAGTTTTTTAATAAAAAAATATGAAAGAAAATTGAGCTGAGTGAGTCTGCATCTAATAATGGTCGTGCACCTCTTTTTATAAAGCTTTTGTGGCGGCTGGAAGGAGGAGGAAATAAAATTAGGGTAAATCCCAAGAGAATCTACAGTTTCCTAAAATATCTCCGCGGAGATCAAAGCTATGTTTGATCTCTGGGGTTGTTCTCCGGGACAGAATTTAAATTTTCCCTTTTTCTTCATGTTTCTCTCCAAGTTCCACAACCTCTTTTGTACCTGAAATATCTCGAATAGAGTTGTAAGTACCCTACAATTGCATGAGAGTGATCAATAAATCACAACCAAAGTACATTAAAAACACACTATATCAAATTCCCCCAAACTTAGATCTTTGTTTGTCCTCAAACAATTTCAAACATTATAACAGGCTAGACAAGACTCAAGGTGTGGGAACTCTCCTATTCTCAGTAATCATTCTTTAACCACAAATCTCTGAACCATACAAGTTGTGCATCTAGGACCGCACACCCTTACCAGAACACCCCTGACTGCTGTTCAAAATCGGCTCCATACTCTGTGTGTCACACCTGCAATGTTACACCTTTCTAACAAAACTCCTTATATTCAAATTAAGGGTGGCATGAGCATATCTTATCACAGTACTAGACATGGTAGACGACGCTAGCTAGGTATGAACATGTTTTTTCTGTTTGTGGGGCTGCAAGTTTTAGTAGTTACCATTTTCTGTAGAGGAATGTAGGGGATCACACAGAATTGTAGGAGATGATGGATCCATTGATCTCCACAGCCTGACTCGTTTTGCTTGTTCTCCCCACCTTGATCTCTCAAACTTGTTCCCCGACGATATGTTTTCTCCTAATCAGAGACACTGTTTTTTTCCTCTCTCAATCATCAATGGGAATGGATAACGTTTTTTTTTAATGATGATGATGATGATGAGAGGGTATTTACAGATATGTTTAGTGTCTCTGATGGTTCTGATGCCCTTCTTTTGATTTTCTAGGTCTCCTTACTTCAGAGAACAGTCGGATGGTATTTCTGATAAGCTTGTTCTCATCGACTGCCTTGTTCTCTTCACCCTTGATCTCCATGCCTTGTTCTCTTCACCCTTGATCAGTGGTTCAATACAGCAAAAACGAGTTAAGACTGCGTTGATCCTTTTCTCTCTGACCTTTTTGCACAATTCTACACATATGACAATTAGAATAACAGAATGCATGAAGGTGGAATAAAAGTTATGAGTTTTAGTGTGGGAACCAACTAAAAATGAGACAGCCACTTAGGAACAACAAGATGGATGAAAGGATAAGGAGTTCTGAGTGTGATCTCGTTTCCCTGCTCTAGTGCTGATCATTCTAAGCATTTCAGTCAAAATTAAGCTCAAGTTAGATGGAGTTAAGTTATACAGATATACCTTTACAAGCAGAGTGCTTCTGGAGAACAAAGTGATGATGTCAGGGTGTTCTAGGTCCAAATGTAGGTCTTTCGTCACTGCTAAGGTCATTGGATAAGATAACTAAAAGCACACAGAAGTTAATGAAAATAAGGTACTAGTTCCCACAAAGTTGGACTGGCGTAAGTGACTCCCCAAGACTTACTTCACACCGTCTCTGGTGTGAGATAGAATCAAGAGATGTCACTTTTTCGGGTCACTTACCTGGTAGGGAACAACCTCAGAGAACAGGGTCACCTTGTTCTCCGAGTTGCCTTGTTCTCCAAATGTGGTAACTCGGGTTTTTCTTGTTTAATCCTGAAACTAATAAAAGCAAAAACAAAAATCAGAAACAATGAAAACCTAAATTATATACACACTTACCAGTGGGTTGCCTCCCACCAAGCGCTTAGTTTAAGTCATTAGCTTGACTTGGTGATAGGGTTCAATTAGATTGAGCATGAGCGTTTGTTCCAAAACAAGCTCCACAATCAGACATATTTAGCTTCAAAACTCTACTCAACAACCTTTTTTACAGCGGCTTTCCCTTTCTTTTTCAGCTCATGTGTGAGAATTACTCTGACTTTATAGAATGGTTTAGATGAGCCTTTACACTTTACCTCATACTCAATGGAGTTCTCATCACACATGCGAGGTGTCAAAGTCATTGTAGGGTCACCCTTGACCCTTTTCTTCTGGATCTTTTCTTTCACCTTTGCATACCCACAGAGCTTCTTGGTATAAGTTTAAGGATCTCCATCCAAGACCAGCCGGCTCTCACCTTTATCGCATACTCCCTTTTAGGATCAACCTTCATTTTATCTCCACTAACCAATGAGATGCAAGAGGCGTGCAACGTAGGGAATCTGGGAGTAACAACCTTATAGAAAACCTTCTTGTTGATGTTGGAGAATGATACCTTCTTATTAGGCATATCGATGATTTCTCCCACTGTAGCCATAAATGGTCTCCCAAGGATCAAAGGCATCTCATAGTCTTTGCTCATCTCAATAACCTGAAATTCAATATGCATAATACAATCCCCAACCTTGACAGGAATGTTGCGAATTGTACCATAAGAGACTGCTCTGAAAGAGTTTGCAAAAGTAAGAGTCATCCGAGAAGGCTCAACATCAACATTACCCAGCTTGTCTACAATCGCCTTTGACACAAGATTCACACTAGACCCATAATGACAAAGAGCTTCCTTGAATTCAACTCCTGCGATGGAACATGGGAAAACAAACTTTCCAGGATCATCAAGCTTAGGTAATACCTTGGGTTCTGGTCTCAACGCTTCGATAAAGAGTGCTTCAATTTCATCTTTAGTCTCTCTACAGTTTCTGAAGAACATATGCAATGGACGAATCTCCCAAGCATGTTCAAATGAGAAACTTTTGGGAAGCCTTCTCACCATCTTCCTAAATCCAGCCAGCTGCTCTGCACTAATGGAATCCATCAAATGTTTAGATGGAATTGGATAGGAAATCTTAGGAACATAAACTCGAGCTGGTGGAGTCTCAACAGATTCACTTTCAGCAGTCGCTTCAGAGCTAGCAGGGTGCGTTGTTCTCTCTTCTGCGCTCAAAGCAGTTTCAGCAAACAACTGCTATGTTGCATTACAATGCTCAACCCTAGGATTTTTATCTGTTTTTTTTTTCAGGGAGCGTCCCTTGATGCCTCTTGACGCTCTCAGCTGTTTGAGCGAGATGTACATCGATCTGCCTCATGTGGCTGCTCACAGTGTCATACTTAGTATTCAGCTCAGTGAATATGTTGTCCATCCTGTTGTTGATCTCTGTGGTAGCCTGGTTCAACGCCTTGACCTAAATCTGTTGACTCTGGAGCAGCTGATGCATCATGTTCCCTAAGACCTTGAGCTCGTCTTCCTGTCCGCTTGATGCTGCTGGAGCAGTTTGCTGATTGCTCTGCTGCTTCTGCTGGTTCTGGTGTTGATCCTGCAGCATGGAGACGAAGGTCTTTCCCTGAAAATTATGTGGGAACCCTCTTTGCTGAGCAGCACCTTGAGCTTGATTGTTCTGGGCTTGATCCTCAGGGTTCTTTATGTTGTTGCTCCGGTAAGAGAGCAGGTTGGGGTTGTTCCCGTTGTTTGAGCCCTGGTAGTAGTTCTTGTTCTGAACATACCCTTGACCGTTGATGTAGAGCACTTCCTGGTGATCATCTCCTTTTTCCATCTTTTGTGGCCTGGTCCTTAGCTATCTGCTCAGGTGTAGCTTCCTCCATATACAAGACTTGACCTTTGTTTCTCTTGAGGAGCATATCAACCTTGGCAGTGAGTTCATCTTTCCATTGAGCATCAATGCTGTTGCCTTCTTTGGAGCGATCAGTCTCTGGGTTCTTGTTGGTTGAGCTAGCAGCCATGTTCTCTATCAGCTCAAACGTTCCTTCAGTAGTTTGAGTCATGAAATCTCCTTTACTCGCGGAGTTCAAGGCATTGCAGAACTCCCAATCCACACCATCATAGAAAACCCTAGAATGTAGTCCTGATCACACCCGTGATGAGGGCACTCTCTGAGCTTGTCATTGAATCGCTCCCATGCTTCATTAAAGGGTTCGTTGGAGTGCTTCATGAAAGAGGATATTTTGTTCCTGAGAGCAGCCGTTTTTGCCTTGGTGTAGAAGTGACTCAAGAAGGCAGCTCGAACCTGCTCCCATGAAGTGAGAGAGCCAGTAGGCAGTGATTTCAACCACCTTGATGCCCTGTCAGCAAGAGAGAACGGGAACATCATACACTTGACGAAGTCTGGTGAAACCCCGTTTGAGCGTGTCAGAGCACATATCTCCTCAAAGGCTTCGATGTGTTCCATTGGTATTTCTGCCGGGAGACCATGGAACATCTTCCTCTGAACCAGAGAGATCATGGAGGCCTTGATCTCAAAATTCTGCCGAGCACTGGGTGGAGGAACAATGGCTGAGCGAGTGGTTGGAAAGTTGCGAGGAAGATTCTTCTCTCCAATCCGAGTTGGTTGCTCCTGTTTTTGCTGTTGAGCAGCTGCTCGTTGAGCTTGCAAGGCCTGTTGCATCTGCTGTTACATCAGAGCCATTGCAGCAGTGAGATCATGCTCATTGTTATAATCGCCCATGTTGGCGTGAGTAGGTCTTGATTGCGTTCGGTTGTTCATTTCTAATCTTGCGAGTTCTTGATTGTTGAGGGTGATTAATGGACTTGAGGTGTTACTTCGAGTATTTCTACTTGACATACACATGGAACATCACCTTAAACAAGAAAATAGAGCAAGTTAGATGTTTTAGACAAAATATAAAACCAAGAAAATATAGGTAAAAGCTGGTCCCCGTCGCAACGGCGCCAAACCTTGATACACTAAAAATCGGATCTTGCTACTGTCAAGTTAAGAGTTGTAGTTGTTGTACTTGAGATTCAATTCCAGAGGACCGTTTCACACTATATCTTATGAGTTCTAAATTCTTAGCTAAAACTTTCAGATTTAATAGAGAACAAGGTAAAAATAGCAAAGATCAAGGTAAGGTTTGAGATGTTTTAATTTTGTGAAAAGCTAGCTTAGGGTGATCAAACGAGTGTTAGATATCTTCAAGCCACACAATTATTCAAGTTCGAATTAAGAGCAAGCCTAGAATATAGATCAATGGCTAGAACAGCCCACTGTCATGGTGCTTGTTCCTTTCAGAGAACATCCCCGGAGACTAAGTTGTCGCTTGTTCCGAGTTCTGTCTATGAACAGTAACGATCAGGCCTACTCAGTTCATATTACACCCTAATATCTACTTTCGCTGATTAGGGATATAATACTAATTCTAAACAGATCAGGCAATCTATAACACGGTTAATGAATAGATGAAATCCTAAATCTAACATAAGGTGATCATATTCATGCTAGCATTAAGCTAAGTTTAGAATAAAGGCTATAAATGAACATACAACTTATTTGTGTGTAGCTTAGTAAATCCAACACCCTAACACCCTAAACTAACAAGATCGACTACTCAGCAATCATGGCAATAAACACAGTAAGAAATACTTAATAATACTCCATAAATCAAAATCAAAAACTAAAAATAGAGTTCAAAAAATCTTCTCTAATCGCGAGAACAAGGTGAAGATTCCTTTCTCCCTTACAAAGTATTGAATCCAAACAAGTTTTTTACTAAAAAAAATATGAAAAAAATTGAGCTGAGTGAGTTTGCATCTAATAATGGTCGTGCCCCTCTTTTATAAATCTTTTGTGGCGGCTGGAAGGAGGAGGAAATAAAATTAGGGTAAATCCCAAGAGAATCTGTAGTTTCCTAAAATATCTCCGCGGGGATCAAGGCTCTGTTTGATCTCTGGGGTTGTTCTCCGGGACAGAATTTAAATTTTCCCTTTTTTCATGTTTCTCTCCAAAGTTCCACAACCTCTTTTGTACCTGAAATGTCTCGAATAGAGTTGTAAGTACTCTACAATTGCATGAGAAAGATCAATAAATCACAACCAAAGTATGTTAAACACACTATATCAAACGACTTACGGGTAAGTCGTCCAAACAAGTCATTTTTGCAATTGACTTTAAAATAAGACGACTTCGTCCAGATTTGTTTGTTAAGAAAAAAATTCTAGACGACTTACCAGTAGGTAGTCCGGGATAAATGGGTTAGTTTTGCATTTGACCGAGTTGTGTCAGATATTTGAATTTTCCTGGGCGTCTTACCAGTAAGTCGTCTCTGGAAAATCAAAAATTTCAATATTTTGTTAAAGCTAGATGACTTATTTGTACGTCGTCTCAGGTTATTTTGCAACTCGAAAATAAAACTTAAATATTTAACTTTTCCGAGACGACTTATTTGAAAATCGTCTAGGTAGAGGACTTACTTGGAAGTCGTCCGAGATAAGCAAGGTTTGACCAGAATCTTGGAAAAAAAATCTGGACGACTTTGTTTATCCTGGACGACTTACTTGAAGGTCTTCTGACTGGACGACTTACGAGTATAATTGAAATGGTTATTGAGTCAAGTATATTATTCATTTTTTTATTTCACTAATTTATAAGATACAATAACAAAACTGTTAGCTAGTAATTTTATTTTATTTTTAGTTATCTATATAGCATGCAAAAGAAGACATTCTTCAACAGATTATTTTTAAATATTTGTAAAATAATTTATCCATTTTTACAATCGATATAGCGTTTTAAATGTTTATTGATGAAAAAGTAATTTAAATTTTTCTTTTGATGTCTAAAATTAGTTTAAATTTACTTTGAAATTAAGTTATATATACATATTTTGTATTACTATCTATATTACACGCGACTAATGAAAATTTCTAATTTTATTTTTAATTATCTAGATGACATACAAAGATATTTTTATTTTTTTCTTAAATAATTTATTTAAAACTTGAAATAATTTACCAGATTTTACAGTAAATACCAAAATTATAGATTTGTTAATGGAATATCTTAAATATATTTATTTACAATTAATTTCTTTTTACAATAAATTATACTTCTTCAGTTTCAATAAGATATATATTTTCTACTTTTTCCACATATTAATAAAATATATTAAATTTTAATTATGAATTTTTGGGTTTAATTAATTTCATAGTTTTTAGCCAGTAGAATGTCGATAAACTTAATTATTTTGTTGAAGTTTTCAATTTAACATTATTACCCAATAAAGTTATTGAAAATGTAAAAAACATATCTTTTTTAAAAAAAAATATGTTTTTCTAAAACATAAATCTTTTTGTAACATAGGCAATACTATATGTATGTTTCTATGTTATTTATTTAATACACAAGTAAGACAATTACAAGGGTGTTCAATCCGGATATCGGTTCGATTTCTGTTCGGTTTCGGTTCGGTTTCGGTTCGGTTTTTTTGGTTTTTCGGTATTTCGGTTAGTAAAATACAACTACCATTCTAAATCCATATTTAATTTGGTTCAGTTTGGCTTATATATTGTCGGTTCTCGGTTTATTCGGTTTTATAGCAAAAAATATAATAATTAGTTTGAGATCATATTATATGAATTCTAAAATCAAAGTTCTGAATTTCGAAAAATAAAAATAAAACACAAACAGAAACATGAAAGAAAATTTTTTACAACTTTGCATATTTAGTGTTCATCAAAGTCACGACAAAGACTAAGAAAATAAAAAGTTTCAGTTGCGATGAATTTTTATTTAATTATAGTTCAAGTGTATTTCAAATTAGGACTTCTTTATTACTATAAAAAATATGGTATACTAATAAAAATTAACTTATATAACAAATAGATCATCATGTGTCGTTATAAAATATATACACATTTACATGTTTTTACTTTTCATCGGTTTTTATTCGGTTTAATCGGTTATAAACCAAACCATATCCAAATCCTACGGTTTTTATAAAATCACATCCATTCGGGTTTATATGGTATATACCAAAACCAAACCATATTGTCTATTTTGGTTTGGTTCGGTTCGGTACGGTTCGGTTTTACCATATTGAACAAGCCTACAATTACTAGCCACTAATTATATCTTTATTATTATCTATAAAATATGCAAAGAGAAAGTTCCTTAAATACATATATATATATATGATAATTATTATTGGTAAGTATGATTTATTTGGTTATTGATGTAAGTTATTTCTTGATTTATTTTTAAAACTGAATTAAATAAATTAAAAATAAAAAATCATCAACCAATTAAATTAGAACAAATTATTGGAGAACACTCTTATAAATGACACGTCTCAAAATTCAGTTAATTGACTTCTAAATTAATATATAGGAGGGTATCTTGTTGATTGTATTTTATATTATAAATGTATACTAGATTTTGATTCGCGCTTTTAAATCGTGAGAAAATTTTTTGGATATCAAATATTTATTTAGTTGATTGTCAAATATAACTAACATTTGTATTTAAACATTTGAGTTTTGAGTTCTATAAATAAGAGCTGAGATTTGTTTTTTGTATTTTGGCGAGTATAATAGATGTTAAATTACAAAATCTGTATAATAAGTTAGAGTACTTGCAAAATCTGTATTAAATCCAGA
The DNA here is from genome assembly GCA_905132765.1 of Moricandia arvensis. NCBI lineage: Eukaryota > Viridiplantae > Streptophyta > Magnoliopsida > Brassicales > Brassicaceae > Moricandia > Moricandia arvensis. The sequence continues at coordinate 106,609 of CAJHQP010000725.1, read as the reverse complement.
ATTGTGGAAACAACATTATACATTATATTAATTTGATGCTGTAAAATTTACAGTTTAAGTAATAAGTACAGAAGTGTAGATTTTGAATTTATTAGTGTTATTCTATATATTATTTTAACATTAACTACTATATACATTAGATTATTGATCATCACATATATAATATTAATCCAGTGAAAAATATTTGATTTTTATTTAATAAATATTTAATATTGTGTATTTACATAAAAATCAGAACTTACTTAATATGCTATTCAGTAGATCTATTCTTTAATGTATTTATATAGGAATTAGAGCATTACATTGTTTGACTTTATTTATACTCTACATTGATATGTGCTAGTTTTTTTATAAAAGAACTAATAATATAAATTTATATGTGGATATAGTATGAAAACCCCAAATTCAAAATCAGTTATTCAAAAAGAAAATATTATAAACATAAAGACTACTTCAAAAGAATCAAAAATAAATTTTGTTGGTTTGGATATATAAAATGAAAATATATTATAATATTTGTATAGATATTTTTAGCTAGATATAAGTGAATCGTTTTTAAAAAAGAAACTAAGTGATTACACATGCGCATTCACGGGTGAAATTTATATACTAATAATCGTTGAATACTAACTTTGATCGTTTAACCTGTCACAAGTTCTCAAACGTATAGTTATGGACTAACAATATAAGGTTGATGAGTATGATCATGTTTGTTGCTATATTTTTTTTTTAAACTATTTCATTTATATTAGATTTCAATGATATCATCTGGGTGTTATAAGTCACCATCTGACTTCAATATGAATAACTGTATTTTTGAAATGATATTATCAAATAACATTTGAGATCCGCATTTGCAGAATGAACATTAATTATGTATACAAATTATTGGGAAATTTGCCAAATATGACTTAAAACTTGATTTTAACCTTTAAAGTATATCCAAACTTGAATTAAATGCAAAGTAACCGAAAAAACTAATGAAATTAAAACCAACCCCTTATGACCAAACAAAAAAACAGAATTCGTTCTACCAATAGAATCTCATAAAGTCTAATCTTCTAGAAGACATCCTATTAGATCTTTAAAATAAAATCTAAATTTTATAAAAAATATTTTGATGTAGGAAAAATTGAAATCATGTAATTATAAATATTTGTAAATGATATAAACTAAGATCTAGTAAAATTGAATTATATCATATATGTGTTTAGTTTTGTGTATATTAAACACTTTAAAAGTTTTTTTGGTAACATATGTTGTAGTATTGCTTGTATTCTTAGGGTTAGATTTTGGAAGCTTTAAATTTTTTTAAAATAATTAAATTTTGACTTATATGTGTTTAATTTTGTTTATATTAAACACTTTTAAAGTTGATTTAAATTTTATGAAGCGTTTGTTTCTAGTTAGTTAGTTTTTTTGAGCTTAGGGTTTAGGTAACTTAAGTCTTCCAACAAATAATGCACTAAAAGACTTTCATGGAAGTCTTTAGACGAATAGTAAGTTTAGGGTCTAGAATACTTTTAAGTAAGTCTTCCAGGAGATATTTTATTAGAATACTTACTTGAAAGTCTTCTGAATCGAAAATATTTAATTTTATTAGAATTTTTGTCTCCTTATATAAAGCAAAATTTACACATTATATCTTTTCCTCTCAAATGGTTTCAACAAAAATGTAATTTTCTTATTTTAAAACTCTCCGACCTCTCTCTAATCTCTTTGAACTTAGAGACATCAAAATTTATCAATTTTCAGTTTTATGTCATGTCTTTCTCACTAATTTATTTTGTTTTTCTAGGTTTTTCATTATATAGTGTTCATCTTTCACTCCTTTAAAGGTAGATTTATAAATCATATTTTTTTCATTTGGTAACCTGTTGTTGCTTAAATCTTTTAACTTTTGAAAAAATTTTGTTGTTTTAATTTCTACCTTATTTTTGAAGTTTTTCAATGTTTTGAAGTAAATTGAATGTTTTTGCATATGCAAGTTTTCCATATCTGCGACAGGCTTGGAAAACTTTCAAGGAAGTCTTCTAACATTCAATGCATTAGAAGACTTATTGGAAGTCTTCTGACGGAGTTTTCTCTCATATCTCTTCTTTCATAACAGATATAAGCATTTTGGTAAATTTTCATGGCAGACTTTTGGTAAATCTCTAGTTGTTTAAAGCTCTTACATTTTTTACCAACTAAAACTCTTCAATCTCTATAAATCTCTTAGAACCTGATGACACCAAGCTTTATATCAAATTATCATTTTTTTGTCTCATGTCTTTCTCACTAATTCATCTTGTTTTGTAGGTTCTTTATTACATGGTTCTCCTCTTCTACTATTTTAAAGGTAAATCTATTTTTTTAGATATGTATTTTTGTGTATTTTTTAAAGGTAGACATATCTCATGTTCCACTCATTTCTCTGTTTTGAAGTCATTTGAACGTTTTTGGATTTGCAGTTTTTTCATATCTGAGTCAGATTTTGGAGACTTCTGGGAAATCTTCTCGGAAGTCTACTAACATATAATGTGCTAGAAGAATTCCTGGAAGTCTTCTAACGGAATCTTCTCTCATGTCAAGTTGAGTCCAAGCTTGTTTTAGTGGAGGAAGAATCTATAATAAAATTTTTTATGGTCGTTTTGTGATTTGTAGGTGTACTCTTTTAATTGTGAATTTTCTTATAATTTAAAAGAGATTAATGAAAAATTGTTAAATATATTCATGTTTACAATATTATCTTGCCAAAAGTATTTGACATTATTGAAGTTATTGATATAACTTCAATAGCAAAACACAATAACATAAAAAATTAGTCAATACTACAATTAAGTGAGAAAACTTCTCAAAAAAACTTAGCCAAATTCAAAAAGTATCAAATATTACATAAGTTCAAACATATAATAGTTTCACTGGAAGACTTCACAGAAGTCTTTCGGAAGACTTAAATTTAAAGCTGGAAATTGAAATTTATGCAAAAATTTAAGCGGGAAACTTAAATTTTAAGTGAAAATTGAAATTTTAAATTTCATGAAAGTTAAAAAATATATCTTATGATATAAAAACACATATTAAACCATATTACATGATATTTTTTAAGTAACTTAACACTTTTGAAAGTTAAAAAAAAAACATATCTTAAAGTTACTTAACAAATTTACAAAAACTAACGTAGAAAATTTTCATGGAAATCTTTTCAAATTAGCTAGAAACATTAAAAACATGAATGTTGATAAACTCATAACTAAAACCAATTAAGTTATGAATTTCATTCAGGAACCTAATATCAACTAATATACATGAATTAACAAGAAAATGTTAAAAAATCATTATAGTTTTGGAAAAATAAAAATTTATTAAAGTTTGACGTAGAAGACTGCCAAGGAAGTCTTCCGGCTGAATTCTACAACAGACTTCTTTGGAAGTCTTCCTTTGTAAATATTGGCTTACTTTTGTCTTCAAAAAAAATCTCAAAAATACCAGAGAAGACATCCCGGTAAGTCGTCTAGGATAAACATGCTAGTTTTGCATTTGACCAAATTGTGTCATAAATTTTACATTTCCTAAATGACTTACAAGTAAGTCGTCTAGCGGAAAAATAAAAATGAAATATTTAACTTTTATTAGACGACTTATATGTAAGTCGCCTCTGGTTACTTTTGCAATTAGAAAATAAAATTTCAATATTTAATTTTAACTAAACGACCTACGTGTATGTCTTCCGTCAAACAACTTACATGGAAATCTTATGTGATATCCAAGGTTTGACCAGAATCTCAGAAAAAAATTCTAGAAGACTTCCGTGTAAGTCGTCTGCCGGGAGACTTACATGGAAGTCGTCTAACTAAAATTAAATATTTAAGTTTTATTTTTCAATTGCAAAAGTAACCTGAAACGACTTTCACCGACACTGAGAAGACTTCCATGGAGAGTTCAAAAGACTTACAAGGAAGTCTTCTGGCGGAAGACTTTCGTGTAAGTCGTCTAGAGAAACTCAAATTTATGACACAATCCGGTCAATTGTAAAACTAACTTGTTTATCCCAGACAACTTACCGGAAAGTCTTCTCTGGTATTTTGAGATTTTTTTGTTAACAAAGAGAAGTTGGAAGACTTCCAGAGAAGTCGTCTCTAAAAAAACACATAAAGTCAACTTTAAAAGTAGCCTCTTCACCAGAAAATTTCCGTATAAGTATTCTTCGGCCAAAATACTTACACAGAAGTCTTGTGACAAAAAATCTGAAAAAAATCAATTTGATACTTTCAACTAGTTAGATAACTTAGATTAACTTCTCCTAGCACACATAACTTCACCACGAAACAAATCCACTTGTTAGTAACCAAGAATTATGAGTTTGAGCCTTACAAAGTTTAGAATCAAAATCTTGGGCATTTCAGATAAATATAGAGAAAGTGAAAGAGAATTAGTTTTTGAACATAAGAAGTGAGATAAGGGGACTCAAAATCGACTTTTAGGTGCATTAAGAGATTAAAATTGGTTGTTCATAGTGGTTAGTGTATTGATGGCAACGACAACATAGTAAATATTTGATGAAAATGAGGATAATAAAGTAAACTACTTATTTTCAAAAAAAAAGTAATGGAATTTTCGTGAAAAATCCAAACTTTTGGGGTGAACAGGGCAAATAAAAGTTCCAAAACAAATCATGGGTTAGTTTGTGTTTGACTTGGAGTAAAAGCCCCAAATTATTTATACATATTATTATTTATTTTATGTTCATTTATGTATTATGCAATAATAAATATATTAAATAATTGAGAATCGAGTAACTATTACGTACATAATTAAATTTGGATTAAGCACATAAATAAAAACAAAGTTTTTTTTGCCAATATGACTCAAAACTTAAATCTAAACACAAAAATAACTCATGATATTTTGAAACTTTTATTTGTCTTATTCACTCCAAAAAGTTGGATTATTTACGAAATGTCATAAATATTTTTTCGAAAATGAGTATTTTACTCTATCATCTTCATATTCATCAAGTATTTACAATATTTTCATTGTCATCAATACACCAACCACCATGAACAAGCAATTTAAAGCTCTTAATGCATCTAAAATCGATTTTCAATCCTCATATCTCATTTCTTATGCTTAAAAACTATATCTCTTTCACTTTCTTTCTATATTCATCTAAAAAACCAAGATTTTGATTCTAAATTGTGTAAGATTCAAACTCATGATTCTTGATCATTAACAAGTGGATCTTTTTCATTGTAAAATTTTGTGTGCTAGGAGAAGCTAATCAAGTTATCTCACTGGTTGGAAGCATGAAATTGATTTTTTTTTCCAGTTTGTTCGCGAGAAAACTTATGTGTAAGTCTTTTGGTCATAGAAGACTTATACGGAAGTCTTCTGGTCAGTGCAGAGATTACTTTTGCAATTGACTTTATGTGTGTTTTCTAGAGATGACTTCTCTCAAAGTTTTTCAACTTTTCTTTGTTACAAAACTATCTCGAAAATACGAGAGAAGATTTCCCGGTAAGTCGCCTAAGATAAACATATTAGTTTTGCAATTGGCCGGATTGTGTCAGTAATTTGACTTTCTCTAGACGACTTACACGAAAGTCTTCCATCATAAGACTTCCATGTAAGTCTTCAGAACTCTCGATGGAAGTATTCTCAATGTCGGTGAAAGTCATCTCAGGTTACTTTTGCAACTGAAAAATAAAACTTAAATATTTAATTTTAACTAGATGACTTCCATGTAAGTCTTCCGGAAGATGACTTTCACGGAAATCAGTTTTATTTTTCATTTGCAAAAGTAACCTGAGACGATTTACTTGGAATTCATCTAGTTAGAAGTAATATTTAAGTTTTATTTTTTTTGGTGGAATATTTCCATGTAAGTCTTTTAGAAAAGGTTAAATTTCTGACACAATTCGTTCAATTGCAAAACTAACTTATTTATGCTAGAAAACTTACGTGGAAGTCTTTCTGGTATTTTTGATCTTTTAAAAAAACAAAAGTAAGCTAATATTTACAAATGAAAACTTTCAAAGAAGTCTATTGTAGAGTGGAGTTCTCTAGAAGTCTTCCTTTATAAATTTTCAATTGTAAAAATAATCTAAATGGAAGACTTCTTAGAAGTGTTATGGAGGACTATCGTAGAAGTTTTATACGTTAAAGTTTAATAAACTTTCATTTTCTTTAAAATTATAAAGACTTTTAACATTTTCTTGTTAATTCATGTATTTTATTTGTTATTGGGGTTCCTAAATGAAATTTATAACTTAACTGGTTTTAATTATGAGGTTATCAACATTCATGTTTATTAATGGTTCTAGCTAATTTGAGCTTCTACGTTACTTTTAGTAAACTTGTTAAGTAATTTTAAGATATATTTTTTAATTTTCAAAATGTTAAATAACTTCAGGAATATCAAGTAATATAGTTTAATGTATCTTCTTAGATCATAAGATATACTTTTTAATTTCAATAATATCAAATAATATGAAGTGATCTATATTTTAATTAAAAAATATTGATATATATATATATATATATATATTAAATGAGACTTCATATTTATATGATTTTATCATCATATGTATCTTGTTATAACAAAAACTTAAATCACTGATCACAAGAATTTCAATGTGAGTTTTTAACAGTCTTAGTAATTTATAATCGTTATTAAAAAAATTCAAAATATAGCATATAAGAAAAAATCTAATTTTTATTATATGCTTAATATGATTGTTTAATTTCTTTAAGAATAAAAAAAATAAACAAAATGATAAAAGATACAAAAATTGTTATCAAATATTTATTATTTAAAATTATTAATTATAATATATTTTAATCATATTAGGTAATTCGTAGATTCTATTTAAATAAAGAATGGAGAATATTCTTTTATACACTACTAATTAATTTGATAGTTAATTTAATAAAAAGTATAATATATATTAGATGAACCGACTTATTTTCTAAGGATTCAAAAAATCATCTTAGTGATGACATATAGCTACCAAAACATAAATATGTTGTAATTCTTCATAATTAATATAGAAGGCATGATAACATCAGCTTTATATTAGGATATAGTATGAATATCGCAAATTCTTAAGTGAAAAACTGATGATACAGAACTTTTGATTATTATTATTAATTTATTATTGTTGTCGTGTGTTACAAAACAAAGATATAGAATGGTGACATATGGAAAGCGGAAATCAATGCAGAATTACAAAAACCGCATTAATTTACCAGTCAAACTTATTTTAGATACGTGTGCGGTTTTGGTAAAACAAAAAAATGAAAACGCACTTACTCAAAAGTGCCTGTTAATAATTGAGAAATGTTCAAAAAACGCAGATGGAGTAAATAACTAGCGTCTTTATCAAATACGCATTCCACTATCGAAAACAATTACCTCTTTCTTCTATTCATTTAATAATTTTATTTTTAAAGTAAATCAAAAGCTTAAAACCCCATATATGTTTAAAATCTAAGTGTTATGCTAAAAAGAAAAAAAATACCAATGTTTATTTAAATATCATTTAAAATATTAACTAAAACTATAATTATTAAAATATTTATTTTCTTTCTATTTAGTGATATATAACTAAACTTTATTTGCCTATTTAAAATATTTTAATTGGTATGATAAATTAAAATTATTTATATTGTATCTAATGTATAACTAAACTTTATATTATCTATTTAAAATTACGTTACCATCCTATAATAATTTTAAGTATCAGTTCAGTTTAGGCTAAGTATTTCAAATGTCTGGTAGTTCGGATAGAAGACTAAGAGATTCATATAAGAATATGCAAATTTTTGGTTCGGATGAATCCACTTAGTTGTAGAATTGGGTCAGTTCAGATAATAAAACTAAGAACCGTCCAATACCCAAATTAAATTGTTTCCTATTTCGTCTCGGTTTTGGTTCGTTTATTCCGAGTAATTAAAATTTTAGTTATATTATATATAATTAATATTTTTATATAATCGGTACATTTTTGATTCTCGGTTTGGTTTCGATTAAATTCGGTTATTTCGAATATATAATATATAAACCATTCGAGTATGTAAAGATTTTGGTCTAATTTGTTTTCGATTTTTCGGTTTTGTTACGTTTTGAATCTTTGGTTCCCAATTTTTTGCCCACACATAAACCTAACCTACACTATAAATATTTAACCATAAGTTCTTATCACTAAACTATGAATTCAAATGTAAAATATAAAATTACGGTATAATATATATTTTTTATCCAATTACGATTTTTTTAAAAAAAATATGATATTATTACCAAACAAACAAATTTATTTTCTAAATGTATTAATATATTTATTTTATTTTAATTTTTTATTAGAACATCACTACATCTTATTAAAATCACACTAATTTTTTATCAAAACCACACTACTTTTTCTAAGAAATCCGCACTTGTCCCCCAAACCGCGTGAACCGCAGTTGCACCGTACCGCACTCTAATTCCGTACCGCATATATTACTAAAACTGCGGTCACCATTCTGACCCAAAAGAGGAGAATGCCTATTTATAATTGCTTGAGTCAACAACTTTTAAGAAGGCAAAACACTAAAGATTACATCTAGATGATAATGAAGCAAAACATATAGTGAGGAGGGGATCAGTGGAAACGTGGATGGATGATCATTCACAACACTCTTCCTTGATCATTCATTTTGCGGGTTAGTTTCTAAGATAATTCAAGTTTGGCTCCAGTGGTTCTAAACTATGATAAAAGTTTCATATATATGCTGAATTTTAGCTTTTTATAAACATCAAATTCAACAAGTAACCATGGGAGATAGCATTGTCAGTAAGTTTTTGGACGAAAATAGTAAAAAGGCATGGCTCTCTCACATTTTATTTGTGTAGTTAATCAAGAAACTTACCACCTTCTGTTTGTGACATAATTTTACCAGGATCTCACATATTATTCAGTTTATCATTAACGGGTAAACTGTGTAACTAAATTTAACATATTATAAACACAGTCTATGTTGTCACCGTCAAAACTCTGCAACAATAAAAGACCTTAAATCAGAAAGACAAAAAACATCCAAAAGAAAAGGGGCATATAGTCATCAACAAAAGAAAAAGAAGAGTTTAATCTAAAACTAAGAAATAAGTATCAAAAAAAAGAAAAAAAAAAGAGAAAAGCTAAAGAAACTTGATTTTCATGGTTGTATTTAGAATTTCGCATGTATAAAATTAATCAATATCCGCGCAAATGCACGAATCAATATCTAGTTTATTATTACATAACCATTTCAAGTATTGTTAAAAACATTAAACAAACCAAGATTCTAAAATATTTTTTGAAGATTTTGAAAATATTATTAAAGTAATAGGATAACTAAATGATAGTGGCATATTTGTAAAAAAAAAAAATTGGTAAAAACATATTTGTAATATTTAAAATAAATCAAGAGTTTGTTGAAAAAAGTGTCGTGTTTTAATTGTATTAATTAGGGCTGGGCATTCGGGTACCCGTTCGGGTACGGATCGGTTCTTTTCGGGTTTCGGATTTTTCGGGTTTTGAAATTAGGCTCCATTCGGGTATTACAAAATTTCGGGTCGGGTTCGAGTCGGGTCCTCCCGGGTTCGGGTGGGTTCGGTTCTTATCACTAGGAACCTGAAAATAACCGAATAACCAATGTATCTAAAACGGGTTCGGGTATTTGTATCCAAAGTAACCATATTACCCGATTTGATTCGATTATTTTGTATCCAAATTACGAAAAAGTATAAAAAAATAACCAAAATACTCATTTAACATGGTTTTGTTTGAGTAATTCTATCCAAATGATCTTCTTTTTTTCGAAAGTACACAAAAATATTAAAAAATAACTAATATATTTAATTTATAATTTTTATTTTGATTATTCAAATAATTATAAGTACAATTATAACTAATATTTTAAGATACATATTTATATTTCGGATATCTTCGGGTACTCATTCGATTCTCGGTTCGGATCGGATTCGGTACCGGTTCTTCGGATATAGCAATTGAAGACCCATTCGGTTATTTGCCCCGGATCCGATCGGGTTCGGGACCCTAATTTTCGGGTCGGTTTCGGGTCGGTTCTTCGGGTCCGGATATTTTGCCCAGCCCTAGTATTGATAAGAAGTAACGTGTGTACCATAACAAGGTATATATAAGGATGTACTGAAGAGCAAGAAAGCCACTTCCGATAACCAATCCTAGTCTAAAGGCACAAGCATTGGATCATGGTACAGAGTAACCATAGTCAACAAATTTCTACTTTTATTTACGTTAATATAGTTTAATAGATATAACGGAAATTGCATGGTATAACACCAAAAATATCTAAAATTAACTCACTAACCAAAACAACTATTATCAATAAACCCTAGATATAATACCAAGGTTCTCTCTACTTTCTTTCTACAAAACCAATTTCCATTTTTTTCTTGGCTATTTCACAAATAAACCCTAGATATATCCGGTGAACTGCTACGTGTTGTTTGTGTATTAGGAAAAAAAAAAGATATTTGTTTTCGACGCGTTTTCAGTAATGCTCTCTAAACGTTTTCAGTGGTACTATAAAATATTGTACAAACTTTTTATTACTATATTATAAAATCCATCTTAAAAACTAAAATAAATCGAGAAAATCGCATAAAAACCTTGAAAGTGGCATTCACTGACACCTCAAACTTTGAACTTTTTGGACTGTCACTTTAAACTTTCAAAGTGACAATTGTATCACAATAAACCTTTAACTTGGCTAACTCAAGTGACAATATATCACAATAAACCTTCAACTTGGCTAACTTATACATTAAGTAAAAAGTTGACATGTACAACAGGTAAACGTGATGATATGTCAATTTTCGAAAATAATAATTATTTAATTAATAAAATAAATAAAAATTAAATAAAAACAAAAAAATAAATAAATAATCAGATAACTAAAATAAAAATCAAAAAATTAAATAAATTTTTAAAAATAAATTAAAATCATAAAATTTTAAAAAATATTTCAAAATATCAAAACGAAATTAAAATACAGAAAATTCAAAAAAGTAGAAAATTAAACAAAAATTAAAGAAACTATCGCAAAATTAAAAATTAAAAAATCATAATATTCTCTTTTAAATTACAAGATATTTAAAAAAAATATCATCTTTGACAATAAAAATTTCAAACATATCACTAATGACGATGGTGGTTTCTCACAAAATCATTATCAATGATGTTTTTGACATTCCTAACGATAGTTTCATCGTTGACCTATCTCTAACTATAGTTTCATCCTTGACATATCTATTGTTTTAAATGATGGTTATCGAAAACATCGTTATTGACATATCTACCATCATTTTTAATGATGATGTCAGAAACTATTATTAGAGATATGTCAAAAACGTCATTGTTAATGGTTATCTGAGAAACCACCATCATCATCAGTGATATGTTTGAAATTGTTATTGTCAATTGTTTGAAACAATAGATAGGTCAATGGTGAAACTATCGTTAGAGATATGTCAAAAATGTCATTGTTAATGATTTTGTGAAAAACCATCATCGTCATCAGTGATATGTTTGAAATTGTTTTATCATAGTTGACAATAACAATTTCAAACATATCACTGATGATGGTGGTTTCTCAGATAACCATTAACAATGACATTTTTGACATATCTTTAACGATAGTTTCCGACATCACCATTAAAATGATGGTAGATATGTCAATTACGATGTTTTCGATAACCATCATTTAAAATAGTAGATATGTCAACGATGATACTATCGTTAGGAATATGTCAAAACTTCATTGATAATGATTATGTAAGAAACCACTATCGTCATCAGTGATATGTTATTGTCAAAGAATATATATATATATATATATATTTAAAATAATCTTGTAATTTAAAAGAGAATATTATATTTTTTAATTTTTAATTTTGTGAGTTTTTCTTTAATTTTTGTTTAATTTTCTATTTTTTAATTTTTGTATTTTAATTTAGTCTTTTTGATTTTTTGAGATAATTTTTATGATTTTTTATTTATTTTTATTTTTTTATTTTAGTTATCTGATTTTTTTTATTAATTTTCTATTTTTTATTTAATTTTCTATTTTTTATTTAATTTTTCTTTATTTTATTAATTAAATAATTATTATTTTCGAGAAAACTGACATATCATCATCACATTTACTTGTTGTAAATGGTAACTTTTTACTTGATGTACAAATTATCCAAGTTAAAAGGTTTATTGTGATATAATTGTCACTTTAAGAGTTTAAAGTGACAATTGAAAAAAATTCAAGGTTTAAAGTGTCAGTGAATGCCATTTTCAAAGTTTTTTATGCGATTTTTCGAGAATAAATCTTGTGGACCCTTATTTTTCTTTTCGTCAGGAAAGGGTTTCGTTTTCCCTATTTGCTTTTCTCAACTAACAACATTATTATTGAAACCTGAAAAGCCTTTAAGCAAGGAAAAAAAAAGCATTATTGAAACTTTGAAATATAAGCAATCTTTTTCCTTTTTGAAACTTGAAATATAAGCAAACTTATAAAGTAAAAGCACCAGAAGTTCTAAAAAGGTAAATGATTTCTTTAGTTAACAACTATTTAGGATAAATGAAGTTCAAAAAAAAAACTATTTAGGATAATATCTGAGAAATAAATTACCGGAATATTGTGGCGAAGATGAAGATAAAGCAGGATTGACATTACTAATGGACGAAGATAAAGCAGGATTGACATTACTAATGGACGAAGATAAAGCAGGAGAGCTGTATTTTATCCCATTGTATCCTGTAATTTGGGTTGCACTTCTTTTTTCACAAAAACAAATGCAAAAATAAAAGTAACAATACTTTCAGAAACTTCTAAAATAAAAACAAAACGCTCCCAAAAGACTCGCGACAAAAAAGACGATACATCCCTCCACCGGCGCTTGGCCTTAGGGCTCCGGCGTCGGTTGGAATTGCTCTCCTATTTGTTTGTTTCCTCCTTGTTTCTCTTCCTCAGTCTCTCTCTTGGTTGTCGATATGTCTGAAACTCTGGAGGATTCCCAATCGCCGGAACCCTAGATCTACTTCGTGTGGAGATAGATCCGATGGTAGGGATGCTTTCTCTGGTTTTTCAACGAGATGGCGAGGCTGACTGAGGAAAGGAGTCGGCTTTTAAGATTTGGCTTTGGCAGATCTCGAGTTCCCCTTTTCTAGATCTGTTCGTCGTTGAGGCTGTGAAGGCGCGTAGGTGGTTGGGTCGTGCTCTCTCCTCCGGTTCTTCATCTGGTGTGACGTTTTGGGGAAGGCTGTTCGTTTTTGGAGGTGTGCTTGAAGTCTCGCTGCGGGTGTGGCTTGGAGTCTTGCTTAGGCTTGGAAGTGTTGCCTTTGTTCGTCGTTGTCCTCTGAAAGTCTGAGTCCTTTGCGTGCTCTCTCTTAGTTTTGAGAGGAAGGTTAGAGATAGTTGTATTTTGGAGCATATGCTTCTTTGCTGATCGATTGCCGCCTTTTGGTTAGTATTAGTCTTGGATTAGGAGTGGTTTTTATCCAGTTACCGGCTGTGGAATAAGACGTGTCCGGGAAGCTTTTATAAGCTTTGCCGTGTGGTGTGTTGGTGCGTTTGAGGCGCGAGGTGAGCCTTCTCAAGGTCCAATGGATAGACTTAGTTGGGATTGAAGGGTGTGTACAGCTACGGTTAAGGATTCTAACCTCTCTTGATTCAGTTTATGTGATGGTGACGTTCGTGTGCTTCTAGTTTATCTCGCTGCTCCTCTCAACTGGTGTTAATTGATGATATGTTCTCGTTAGCTGAGCTCGCCTTTGAGTACAAGATCGAGCACTACTCCTCAATTTATGCGGCTTTATCATGCCTCTCGGGTTTTTCTTTGTCCTTGTTAGTTTTAAGGGTCTGTGTTATGTCTTTTCTTGATTCCGGGTGGTACTTGTTACCTCGCTGGCCTTGTTTCCGGGTGGTATTTGTTACCTCGCTGGCTCTTTGTGTAAAATGCTGTTTGAACTAATCTTAATCTATCAGATGACAAAAAAAAAAAAAAGTAACAATACTTCTCTTCATGAAGGTAAACTAAAGGGAAACATAAAATAACAATATAATGACCAAATAAAAAGAAGTTGACTGAATTTATTATCAATGAAGTTATTATTATTATTATTTTGTTCCAAACAAATTTCTCTGATGCTTGCAATGGGTACTTAAGGGCATTTTCAATAACCCTTCATCTTTTCATTTTCATTTTTTGAAGGGTTTTGCATTCCAACAACTTTTTATCCAGGTACACTATTCACCCCTTCAAAACACTATTTACTTTTCACTTTAATCCCTACAATTATATATGTTTCATAATTGCACGAATAACTTTTTATATATCATATTTTAGTACTTATCGTTATATTTTCTTAAAAATATTTCAAATAAAATTATTTTATTAATATTTATTATACTATTTATAGTTCTATTTGACTACATATTATTATATTTTTCAAAAATATTTTATTTTAATATGTTTCAAATAGTATATTTGTTTTTGAAAATTTAGTGGTTATATTTAATTATCAATAATATTGAGGACTAAAGTATAAATTATTAATTCTTATAAAATAAATTTGAAGGTCACCACTAGAGAACCACCCCTTCATTCCTTCATTTTAAAAGGGAGCCCCACAAAAAATGAAGGAGCTTGTTGGAGATGCTCTAACTACTTGTAACACTTCATATCAAGATAAGACCATGCATTAGCATATTATTATGATTCATAAAATGACTAAACCATCCCCAAACTTTTCTAAAAGATATTAAGTTTTTTGAAATTTACTCGTAATTAATAGCTATTTGGATCACTAATCTTTTATATGCAACTAAAAGTTTTTTTTGCACCAACTAAAGTAGGGGTGGGGACAGAGAAAATGCTATCAAAAATTTCATTATTTTATATTTGATCCGTATGTTGTGGATATCAAAAAAATTGATTTGTTTTGCTCCAAAAATTATGGATATCCAAAAAGCCAGATATCTAAAAATATGTAGATATTTCGGGTATTTGTGAATATTCACAGATATCTCATTTGTTTGCTTAGTACAAATAATGTAGAAAAAATTATGTAAATTTGTTCGTGATATATAAATAAAAATAAAAGTAGTGGAACTATAAGTTTGTAAATTTTAAATTAGTAATAAGAAATACAGAACTTAAGAAAAAGTTATAAATTTCATAAAGATTTATTTTCTTTTTGATTTAATACTTGTATAAGTAATAATGTGATTATAATTTATTAATCATGTGTTAAGATAATAATTATATAAAATTGTACATTTAAAACTTATTTAATTAAAATGTACATGTATTTATACATCTGCCAAAGTAGATCGGATAGAATTTTAGTATTTGAGATTTATTTCGTTTTTAACGGATATTGATTTTTAGTATTTGATTTGCTTCAAAACTTTATTGATATTCAAATTTTTCAGATGGAATCATAGCGAATAATGGATCGGATAAAATGTCCAACCCTAACTAATAGACACAACTATTGCAACTGAAGTTTGATATATGCAACTAAAAGACACAGTTATTGTAATAAAAATTTGTTAAATGCAATTGAAGAAGACAATCAATAACTGGTCTTGAAACCTAGGAAGATGTTTGGATTCAAATGGTACTTTACGGTTACCAAATAAAAGAACTTATGCAATAAGACCGAGAAGACTCATTCTGTAAATAACTGAGAAAGTCAATGGAGGAAGAGATCTTGATCTGTAGAGATGACAAAACAAAGACTCGGAAGAATAAAAAAAACTTGAAAGATAAAAAGGCAAGAGGAAGAAGAAAATATCCAAAAGCAATCACAATTAAAAGAACTGTAGATGAATTAAAAGAGCAGATTCAACCAAATATACTAAAAGGAAATAAATGAACTAATTCAAATTGTTATTCATAAAATCGTAATATAACGATATATGACATAATTTTCTATATATATTTTATAAAGATATTAAGTAGTTATTATGATTTAGTTATTTTATAAATATTTATATCTGTATATAGATTAAGACAGGGGCAAACCCACTTGAAAAGCAGAATGGAGTCATCTGACACCACAAAAACATGATAAAATTTGGCTTATAGATGATAATGGTAAAGAATTGGTAGCAGAGTTGGTTTCATGTGGCGTTTGACTCCACATAACCAGAGTGACACCTTAATTTGTTTTTGACGCTAATCAAATTCATTCTTGGATCCGTCACTGGATTAAGAGAAGTCACATAATAATGTATGTTTTATCAAGAACATGTTGTTAACTTACCTTTAAATCAAAGAAATAATATTTTGAGGTTTTAAATTGACCTATTTGATAAGTCTTGAAAAAAATCATCAAAAACAAAAGGCCTCCTTTTGGTTTCAGACAAACCAACCGAAATAGAATTAATCTACGAGAGACAGAAACTGATGTGGTGGTCTTCTTAATTATTACATAAATAATCGAATACAATAAGATAAGAACTAAAAACAAAAATATATTAAAAGGAGATAGTAGAAGAATGCTTTGTTGTTGTAATTTAAAATAAGCCCTAGTTGTATAAAGAAAACATATTTATTGGCTTTTAATTTCCCAAGAGAGGAGCTTTTTGTGAAGGAGAGGACTCGATGCTTCCTAGTATGTCCACTTTGGCTTCCTTGGCCTTGCCCCACAATACCATGTAAAACCCTATTGCTATCAATATTCCTCCTATCAAACTGTTATTCAAACATAACAAGAAAATTGAGAGATGATATTAGCTACCATAATGAGATTAAGACACTATTATAGACAAATAGAAGCAAAAGTTATGTGTTATACATTCCAAGGTAGATCGTCTCGCCGAGAAAAATTGTAGTTGATGCGGCTGCAATCAATATAGATAATGGTTTGAACATCGACAAGTACACTGGGCCTTTGTGACTCACCGCCCATGTATGTATAATATAGTATGCCGAGTTTAAAGTACCCTATGGTAAAAATGTATATCATCATCAAAATTCAAGACCAAGAACAACTAGTAAATTAACAAACTTCTAAGGACAAATATTATTTCACATATTTATGTAAGAATTACCGTTGCAACAAGGCTGATCAAGGTTACGTCAAAGCTTATAATCCATGCCTTCGAGTCATCCTTCTCGACCAAAAGACTAACGAATGCACAAACAATGAGAATGCAAACATTGTGTACTAGCGTTACAACGACCGTAGATGGATATCGACTCATTGCTTGCGCCTATAAATACCCGAGTTATTATATATAATATATCTTGTTGACTGTATTTTGTATTTTGAAATGCATAAATATAAGATGTAATATACGTACCATAACAAGGTAAGAGAAGGAAAGAAGGATGTATTGAAGAGCAAGAAGGGCACCTCCAATAACCCAATCAGAATGTGAAGACATAAGCACTGGACCGTGGTACAGAGTAACCACAAGTGCACCTATTATAGACAATAATGTTCCCAACACTTTGGCTACGCTAGTCTCTTTTCTTATAGATATTTTCTCCATCCTATACCAAATAGTTCAAGTCAGTACAAACACTACATATCTATCCTTTTATTCTTGTTCTACTATAAAGTAAAATGATTGTGTGAAGGTTATTAAACGACAAGTGGTTTAGTTCATATAGTTAGCCAATTAGTTATGCCTCACACCCAACATACATACATACATACTATAATATTCTATTTTCATTTTCTTTATTTTCGTTGATATAAATTTAGTGGACATGTAACGAACTAAATAAATAAATAATACATTTGTTGTCGTTTTTCAGAAACGGTCTCAACACGTTTTAAATGATATTATTAAAAATTGTACACGTCTTTCATTATTTGATTATAAATCCATTTAAAAGCTAAATAAATCTTATGGGCCCCTTATTACTGACTTCGACGAAGACTTAAACAATAAGGAGGTCTGTTTTTTCTTCGTCAACAGATATTTCTTTTTCCCCGTTTGCCCTTTTCTCAACTAACAACATTATGGAAACTTTCAAGTTTTCTATTGGATGCCTTGAGATATAAGCATCTTGTAAAGTAAAAGCAACAAACGTTCTAGAAAAATTCTAATGATTTCATTCAATTAGCAAGTATTTGGGAAATAAATTACCGGAAAATTATGGCGAGGATGAAGGTAAATGCAGGATTAACATTACTCATGGCCGAAGATAAAGTGGGTGAGCTGTATTTAATCCCATTGTACCCTGCGATTTGGGCCGCACTTCTATTTTTTTCTCAAATACACATACAAAAAAGACAAATATAAAAGTAAGAATACTTCTCTAAATTAAAAAGTAAATTAAATGGAACAGAAAAGCTTGGAAAATAATGACCAAAGAAAAAGAATTAGCCTGAATTTAAATAAGTTTTTCTAGTTCTTTTAATAAGAGCTTAACTACTTATAAAACTTCATGTCAAGATAAAACTTGCATTAATTAAGTAGATAATATAAATCATGCATACAATTATCATGGTTTATAAAAACCATTAAACAACCCAGTTAAATTGTTCGAGAGACCAGTAATAATTATTTGAATCAAAAACTCTTTTATGTAAAACTAAAAATGATCCAACTATTGTAATATAAATCTGTAAATGCGGTTGAAGAACACAATCGATAAACTGGTTTTGAAAACCAAGGATTCAAATGGTTGTGTATGATTACCAAATAAAAAGAACTTACACAATTAGACCAAGAAGTCCCATTTTGTAAAGAACTGAAGAAGTCAACGGAGGAAGAGATCTTGATCTGTAGAGATGATCAAGCTAATATATGAGAGCTAAGTTCTTATCAATATTTTGGAAAGAGAGTCAAAAGAAATAATAAAACCTGAAGGAGAAGAAGGCAAGAGGAAGAAGAAGAAGAGATCCAAAAGAGTAGGAGTAAACAAGAACCACCAATGGACTTAGTCCGTTGGAAGTCACCGATTTGACCAAAGTGTTCACTCCGACGTTAGAAAACTCCGTAAACACCATTGCCGTCAAGATCAAGCCATCTCTGTTACATAATCTTCCCTCAGCCATTTTCTGTTCTTGTTCTTTTTTTTTTTGTTGCGTGCTATCTTTCTCTCTCTGAAAACCCTCTCTCTCTGAATTTAAGATTTAGAAAAGGTATAGTAGTATGTTTTAATTTTTTGTGGTCGTGAAGCGAAAAGACCGGTGAAACATATCTCCATCGCACCATTAAAACTCAAGGTGAAAAGGCGGCTTGGCCCATCTTCATATGCGTACAAAATAACAGTGAATCGAAGAAACTATAAGATACATGTTGAAAAATGTGTGTTAAAAATGTAGAAACGTTTACCATTTTTCCACACATAAATAATACTAAGAAAATACTCCTCCTTTCTATATAGATGATGTTTTAGAGGATATATTGTGTTTTCATTTACATGAAGTTTTGAGACTTATAATGTAAAAGGTACTAAAAACTAATAAATAATTAATTAAAATTTAAAAATAAATCAAATGATTTTTTCAATATTTGAACACAATTTACAATTTACGATAAAAAAGTGTTACTCATTACCGAAAATATTTTTTTTTGTACTCAAACGCTTTAAATAAAAAATAATATTATCTTAATCTATGTGTTTTAGACTAAAACTTCATCTAAATAAAACAAAGGGAACAATATACTCTTGTTTACACATAAATAATACAAGAATAAAAGGAATTCTTAGAGGTCCATACAGATATATAAAAAAGATATATGGAACAATCTTCTAGTTGGTTCATAATCATAATTACGTAGTAAAATGATTTTCACTTGTATCAAACATATATTCATGATAAGGTTTCATCTTCTCTGTTCTGTGTAGGCAATAAAAATGATTGCTCAGAATCACTTATTTTTTGGCTGTATCTTCTCTTGCTTTGGCCCATATCAAAGTTTAAAACCCAAAAGTTAATATCATTGATCCAACCACACTCACTGCCCACAACACAAAAAAATATATGTACTAGTTAATCATTGAACTTATTACCCAACAACCAAAAACCTAGAACTAAGTTTTGTTTATAAGGAAAGAGACATTATAATTGAAAGTAAAGCATATGAAAGACAATGGTACCTCCCAAAGTGAAGTGGATGGACGAGGAATTTAGCAGCCATGACGACTGCAATTGCAGTAAACAACGGCTTGAACAAAGATACAGACCGGACCCTTCAAATGCAGACACTATGTGTGGATAACTGAGTCCAGTTTATGTATCAAAGAAACAGTTTGTTATTTATTGAGATTAAGCTAAGGTAAGAGTCAGTATTCAAATTGAGTTATTAGATTTCATTCCTCATCAAGTATCTGACTGCAGAGAGTAATATTCTCGGTTTAAACTTCCATGAATTCAAGTCTATTTATGCAAATAGACACTCTAGTGGCTGCTGAGCTTAGCATTGCACATAAAGTGTAGAAGAAGACTATGCTTATTTCTTCAGCGTATCTCCAAGATATGAGTCTGAAATCATGTCCAGTTTCAGAATTAGCTCAACCTTATTGCGCTTCCAACAAACGTAAAAGTTCTCTTTCAATAACTACCTTAAGGATATACCATACTGAAAGAAGCATATATTGTGAAGCGAGCAAAAGGCTTCTAGTGATCCAACTTGACTTGAATGAAGTGAAAGGATCATCAACTCCATTAAAATTAGAGGTGTCAAATGGGAGGACTGTCCATGGGCTTGCCCAGTCCAATTTATTTTGGACGGGCTATGGACGCACCCAATTAATAAATGGTTTAACTGGACAAAAGACCAATTGGTTCATGGTCCAATTTGGTGAAGACCAAATGGACAATGGGCGTCCATGAGCCTCTTAAAAACATACATTTATGATTTTGACAAAAAAACATAATTTACAAATTTAGTGAAAAACCACATTTTCAACGAAAAATCAAAATTATACGAGATCGACGGAAAATCCCATTTTTCAATTTAAAAGCTTAATTTTCGGTTTTGACGAGAAAACTTAATTTCTTGTTTTTGGCAAGAAAACTTCATTTCTCAGTTTTAGCGGGAAAACATAATTTTCGGTTTTGGCGAGAAAACATAATTTTTCGGTTTTGGCGGGAAAATATAATTTTTCGGTTTTGACGGAAAAAAACATGATTTTTTTTTTGGCGAGAAAACTTAATTTCTCAGTTTTGACGGGAAAACTTGATTTTTTGGTTTTGATGGAAAACATGATTTTGTTTTGGCGGAAAACTTAATTTCTCAGTTTTTGTGGGAAAACGTGATTTTTTGGTTTTGGCGGGAAAACTTATTTTTTTGGTTTTTGCGGAAAACGTGATTTCTCGGTTTTGACGAAAAACATGATTTCTCATTTTTGGCGGGAAAACATGATTTCTCGGTTTTGACAGGAAAACTTATTTGGGTTATTTGCAAATTTGACTCAAAACTCAAAGTCAAACACAAAACTAACCTCTCCCTTTTTCTGTCATTTCTTTTGTCCAATTCACCCATATGTTCACATTATTTACGAAAATGCCACTGATTTTTTTCTTGTTTTTTTCTGAAAATGGCATTTTTACTCTCTCAACCTCATCATCTTCAAATATTTACAATATTGTCATTGCCATCAATACCACAACCACCATGAACAACCAATTTGAAGCTCTTAATGCACCTAAAATTGATTGACACTACCTAAAATTGATTGGCACTAAATGTTATGAACAAAAAACAACATCTATTTAACTTTGTCTCCATATTCATCCAAAAAAATCAAGCTTTTGATTCTAAAATTTTTATGCTTGGTAGAGCCATTCAAGCATACTAATCTTCGTGGATTACTTTCGTTTGAGGTTCTGGGTGGTTGGAGAGGACTATGTGTGCTTAAGAAGTCATCTCACTAGTTAAAGGTATGAAATTGAAATTTTTTTCAGATTTGTTCGCGTCGAAGACTTACCCGTAAGTCGTCTGGCTGAAGAAGACTTACGGGTAAGTCTTCTAAGCACACGGGCGACTTACTTATAAATCGTCCAAATTTGTTTGTTAAGAAAAAAATTCTAGACGACTTATTTGTAAGTCGTCTAGGATAAACGGGTTAGTTTTGCATTTGACCGAATTGTGTCAGATCTTTGACTTTTCCTAGACGACTTACTAGTAAGTCGTCTCCGAGAAATCAAAAATTCAAATATTTTATTAAAGCTAGACGACTTACGTGTAAGTCGTCTCAGGTTACTTTTGCAATTGGAAAATAAAACTTAAATATTTAACTTTTCCCAGACGACTTACTTGGAAGTCGTCTAGGTAGAGGACCTTCCTGAAAGTCTTCCATGATAAGCGAAGTCGTCCAGATTTTTTTCCGAGATTCTGGTCAAACCTTACTTCTCTCGGGCGACTTTCAAGTAAGTCCTCTACCTAGACGACTTTAAATTAAGTCGTCTGGGAAAAGTTAAATATTTAAGTTTTATTTTCGAATTGCAAAATAACCTGAGAAGACTTACAGGTAAGTCGTCTAGCTTTAATAAAATATTGAAATTTTTGATTTCCCATAGACGACTTACTAGTAAGTCATCCAGGAAAAGTCAAATATCTGACACAATTCGGTCAAATGCAAAACTAACCTGTTTATCTTGGACGACTTACTTGTAAGTCGTCTAGAATTTTTTTCTTAACAAACAAATCCGGACGACCTATAAGTAAGTCGTCTCATTTTAAAGTCAATTGCAAAAATGACCTGTTTGGACGACTTACCTATAAGTCGTCTATGTCTTCCGGACGACTTAGCCGTCAGTCGTATGCGTCAATGTTTAGTAAACTTTCATTTTCTCTATGTTTACTAATGTGTTTTATTTTGAATTTTTGTAGATGTTGCGCCAGTTACATGCAGTGTATGGAGAATGGTTTTTGGAAGATTCTAATTGGGATTTTGTGGTTGATAATTTCAAAGGAACGAGACTATTTTTGTTGAGTGAAGGTTCGACACATGTTGAACTTGTTGCAATGGGTCAAGAAGATTATAACCTGGACATGAGCACATAATCTATGGAGATAACCTACTTGTTACCAGCTGAAATGATGCAGACTCCAGACACTCCTCCTATTCATGTTACAAGTGATAGACAAGTTCGAAACTTGCTCGAGATAACCAAAACGCATGGAGTACGGCTTTGTGTATCAAGCCATAGCAAGGTGGAAACAGTTTCAGAGGAAAGAGAAGAGGAGGATGAAGATGATGAAGCTGATGAGTTTTTTGAAAATGATAACGATTTGGTTGAAGATGAGAATCATAATGGGGAAGGGGATGATGGGGAGGAGGATGATGGGGAGAAGGATGTTGATATCTCTATTGTTGCTGAAGCGGACGAGAATGGTGAGGATTATAGTGTTTATGGAAAGGTTAAAGATGAGGATTTGGAAGAAGATAATGATATGTGTTTTGAAGAATTTAAAAAGACTTATGCTATTGAAGGAGAAAGATCGAATGGTAACAGTATCTACGTCAACC
This sequence comes from Moricandia arvensis, assembly GCA_905132765.1. Classification (NCBI taxonomy): domain Eukaryota; kingdom Viridiplantae; phylum Streptophyta; class Magnoliopsida; order Brassicales; family Brassicaceae; genus Moricandia; species Moricandia arvensis. Next base: position 83,124 of record CAJHQP010000725.1, on the reverse strand, counting down.
AGAGTTTTGTTAGCAAGGATGCACTGCTTTCAGAGCTGCAGTTGACAGCATTTAAGCGTAAGTTCTCCTTCAGAATATATAAGTCAACGAAAACTCTCTTTGTGGCAACCTGTCGGGTTAGTGGTTGTGGATGGAAGATGAGAGCGAGTGTGAAACATGGAACAAACACGTTTTGGGTAACAAAGTATGTGGAAACACATACATGCTCAGTGGGAGACCGAATCGCTCAGCGGAGACACTGTACTCCGAAGTATGTTGCTAGGCTTTTCATTGATCGTGTTGGAATCATTGATGGGTTGAATCCACAGCATATCACTGATGCAATGAAGAACATGTTTGGCATGACGCTTGATTACACCACTTCATACAGAACACTGGTATATGCACAAATATTGGTGAGAGGATCAGCAGAAGATGGGTATTCGCGTCTACCATCATATCTCGAGCAAATCTCCTTAGCAAATCTCGGTTCTATCACAGCTATAGAACTTGATTCTAAAAAAAGATTTAAGTATCTATTTCTCTCTTTTGGAGCTTCTATCAGAGGTTTTAAGTATCAGAGAAGGGTCATTGTCGTGGATGGGACTCACCTACATGGGAAGTATGAAGGTACTATGTTAGTTGCAACCGCACAAGATGGGAATTTTCAGATATTTCCATTGGCTTTTGGGATCGTAGATGCTGAAGATGACCCTTCTTGGGAATGGTTTTTCACAAAATTGGCTAGTTGTTTATCTGATGAGCAGCCTCTCATGATAGTCTCTGACCGGCATGCAGCCATTAAAAGTGCGTGTGACAAGGTGTTTCCCTGGGCAACCCGAGGAATATGTTATTATCACCTTCAAGATAACATTGTCAAAAAGTATAAAGGGAAACATCTCTTGTACTTGGTGAAAGGTGTTGCTTATGCCCATACGGTTTCAGATTTTAACCGGTACATGGCTGAGATACGGAGTGCAAACCCGGACCTTGCAACGTATTTGGAGGATGCCGATGTCACCCTATGGTCAAGGGTTTATTCTCAGGATACTCAGAAAATATATATCCTTGTGTTGGACAACAAGTTGAGGAACGCACATGCTTGCCTCCGGAGGTAAAACGTGGTCCGGGAAGACAGAAGAAATCAAGATGGCAATCCTGGTTGGAGCTATCCAGGATGAGAGGACGCAAACCCAGGAAAAAACACAGGGTTTATAGATGCTCAAATTGCAATGAAACTGGTCATACGAAACCACAATGTAAGGAACCTTTAGACGACTAACTTGAAGGTCGTCCAGACGACCTTCAAGTAAGTCGTCCAGAGTTTATTCCTCCAGAAGACCTTCAAGTAAGTCGTCCAGAAGGTTAGTCCTCCAGAAGACCTTCAAGTAAGTCGTCCAGAAGGTTAGTCCTCCAGAAGACCTTGAAGTTAGCCGTGTAGTGTTTATTCTTCCACAAGACCTTAAAGTAAGTCATCCAGAGTTAGGTCGTCCAATATTTTGTTAGGTCGTCCAATATAATGTTAAGTCGTCTAATTGTCATGTATTAAGAATTTGTGTTTAGTCTATGTATTCAGTTAGGTCGTCCAGTATTCTGTTAGGTCGTCCAATATAATGCTAAGTCGTCTAATTACATTAAAAGTTCAATATAATGCTAAGTCGTCTAATTATATTAAAAGTTCAAGTACACACAAATCCTAATCTATCATAAATTACAAGTTCAAATACACACAAATCCTAATCTATCATAAATTACAAGTTCAAATACACACAAATCCTAATCTATCATAAATTACAAGTTCAAATACACACAAATCCTAATCTATCATACATCATATGTTCCAAGGTTTTTTACAATGTCATCGTTTTCTTTCGCATGCTGCTCAGGAAGCTCTTTAAATATATCGATCGCCATCTTATCCCTCATAGTCTTCGCGTTGGGCTTAGCAAAGTCTTTTTGGTTAAATGGCATCCCAAGAGCATGACATTCAATGTACCTCAGAGTGTACACGCCACAATCACCAGATCTGGCCTGAGGGATATTGGTTGGTCTCTCATACGTGAATGGCTCCAGTGATAACTAGTCACGTTGAGAAACGGATGCGCACTCAAAAAGCAGATAAGGGAGCATCTGGAGAAAAAGCTCCATTATCAGATCCAGTTCTTGAGAGGAGATATGTGAACGAATGATGTCCCAGACGACTATGTGTCTCTTAGGGATCGATATCCACAGCGCAATCCAATGAGTGTCGCTCTGGTTCACTGGCAAATAGATATCATCAACATCCGTCCCCCAAACTTTGTCCGTCCTGCAAAATGATGGTAACTCGCCTGAATAATAAGCCCACGCCCCACCAGGAAGTCTTCTTCCTAAACCATAGCCATCGGGCTGCGAATCCTTAAAATCCTGGTAGTTAAATCTCCATTGTTGAGAAAAGAGATGATCAAGGAAGCATATTCTCTCGCTCCTGAAAAGGTGTGGCGTCTCCTGGTGCCTCTTCCTCAAAACATTGATCCAAGCATCCATATGCTGAATATAAAATAATACAAGTCATAAGATACCAGACGACTTACCATAAGTCGTCTGCGTAGAAGACTTACCATAAGTCGTCTGGTAAGTCGTCTGGTAAGTCGTCTTCATAGAAAAATGGAGAAAAAACAATTTAAGAAATCAAGAGAACAGAACGAAATACTAAGGAGAAGATCGACAATACCTTCGCTTTTGAAGGGAGAAGAAGAAATTGGTCGGAGTGAGGAGATTTACGTCGGATTAGAGTCAGAGAAGAAGAGATTCAAGCCTGATTAGACTAGATTCCAGTCACTCTCGTCGTTGCACCACCTAGAGAGAGGTTCTCGAGTCGCCTTACGAGATTGAGATTGTCGGAGATGAAGAGATCGACAAAATTAGGGTTGTAATAGAGTTTGATTTGGGGATTTTTATTTTTATTTTTATCTTTTTTAGTTAGTTTAATTATTTATATATATTTTGATATTTCATAATTACTTTGTTAATTTTATTATCGAAGGGCATTATTGGGGTTTTGAAAATTATTAACCTAATGGGACAATTATAAGTTTAGATTAGTCTATTGGGACAATGTAAATGTTTTTTGGGTCTAAAAAAACAATTTTCCCATGATTTATTACGTTTGTATTGAGCATATTTAATGCTACTTCTTATGATATACAGTATCACTTTTGTCGTTTGATATAAATATATATATAATATGTAATCTGTTTGAAAATTTAATATTTAAGTATTATGAAATCTTTAAACTATAACCAATAATCCAGGATATTATGGAAACAAATTTAAGAAATCATATACTTATTCAACTGACCACTAAATAATTTCAAATAATATTTTATGAATCATTTTAGATATCCCTCCTCATATATATATAATCATTATCAAAAATAAAGCTTCTTAGTGTTTCATAATTTAACTATTTTAATTTTAATTTACCTTTAACAATAAAAATGTACAATTCATCATTTATATATATATTATAAATAAACTAAACGCAAACTTTAACATTTTACTAGAGTTTGATCCGCACGTTCGTGCGGATGATTACATTTACATAATATGAATTGATATTTTTATGTAGTTTTGGCAGTATATATTTTTACTTTTTACATGTATTAAATTTTTGTGTAATATGATATATATACACAAAACAATTCTTTTATTATATGATGTAATTTTATTTATTTTATCTAACCATCAATTACATTACTCGTTTATATAGTCTTATTGAACTTTTTTGGACCAATAGTTATCAAAAACTATGCATGAAATAAATAGTTAAACTGACTTTTGTGTTTAAATATGTATTAAAAGTTGATTATTATCATGTAGTATATACTAACATGTGTATTTGTGGTGTTGGGTGATATTTTTTAGAAAAACGTTTTAAATGGCTATTTAGAATATTTTACTTATAAATAATTACTTAATTATTATTAACTACCTTATTTTGATTTTAATAACTCTTTAAAAGTTCATTTACACTAATATTTTAATATATGTTATTAATTATTAAATATGAAAAAGAAGAATACTCAAAGGGGGGTGTATTCAAATATGAATTTAAGGTGATTTTTATTAAAATGACAAATCCACAGTTATTCAATTATGGATTTTAAAAAATATTTTAAAATCTAGAGTTATTGAATTTGTTATTTCATAAAACACTCTGAAATCCACTATTATTGAACAAAATTTAAGTTGAAAATTTTAAATTAATTTAACTATTTCTAGAGTGTTTGAGAGTAGTTTGTTAGTTATAAAAATAAAAATAAAAATTTTATATGAGATCCTAGAGTGATTTAACAAAAATCACTCTAAATTCTCCAATTCATCTATAATCATCTAAAAACTCATTAAAACCAAATCACTTCAAATTTGAGATTCAATACACCCTTTTAAGATATATTTTAAAAAAAAAATTCTCACATATAAATTTATACCCTTTGGATTAACTAATCTAGATTTAGGGTTTAAAGTTATTAGGTGGAGTTTTGGAGAAGAGGTTTAAAAAAAATATTAAAACTTTCAAAATTAAAAGTCTATTTTGATTATTTCTTTTTTCTTTAAGTTCTATTTTTGTGGCAAACCTTCAAAAAAAATCTATTTAAGAGATTTACCTTATTTAAAATATGGTTTTGAATTTAAAAGCAATATAAACCGCATCCACAAATTCTCACTGTCCTAACGGCAACTAATGCGTTTTAAATCAGTCAGACTCTAAGAAAATGCTGAGTGGTTATATTGATGCACGGGCATATAGTTGATTGAGTTGGGGAGATTTAGTTGTTGTAGAAAACGAATATTCAGAGATTGCATCATTATTAAAAGGGTTTATTATAGATTATAATATATCACATATGGTTGACAGAAAAAAAACTAAATATCACATTTTTGGAAACTTATTTTATAAGGTTTAAAAAGGAATATAAATTATTATGGAATTCAAAGATTGATCGAGTTTTGTTATTAGTATATATTCTAAAAAAGTTTCATTATATATTATACTTTATTGTGAGAACTAAAAGATTGTAACTTTTTTAATTTATGGTATAGCTAAATATTAAGCAACCCGCCAGTTATACATTAACAGTGTCATAAATATTAGGAATGATTTTAGGAAGTGATGACGTTGTGCATATTCAATTAAAAATTGATATTTTAAAAGATTTTCTATACTCCTACTAAAAACACTCTTAGAACATGTTTATTTTTATTGAAAGTTCTTAAGAAAAAAGATTTTTAACCCAAATTAGTGGTTGATCCCACCATTTTTTAAAAAAACTGGTTTCAAAAAGCTTTAATTAAGAATCTACTCTTACACTTTTTCGTGAGTCTTACTGACACGTGGTGACATACGATTGGTTCGTTTTTAATTTTTTTAATAGTAAAAAATAATAAAAAAAAAAGAGTTAAGAATCTCATGTGGGGTTATAGGGATAAACATGACCTTAAACCCTTAAAAGAGATGATCCTGTCAGTATACAAATCAACCTATACCATACATTAAGACATATAATACCTATACATTAAATCTAGTGGCATTAGATTGTAATTATTAAGGAAAATTGAGGATCAAGTTTTAAGTTTTATTTGTATTTCTGTTTTAATTGATTAGATGTATAGAAACTTAAAATGTTATATAATAATGTTGAACAATATAAATTAACAACATTATTACAACTACATAAATCAAACACTAAATAACATAACTAATTAATTTATAATAAATCAGAACTAGTGGCCATACATAGAGTATTGGATAAAAAAAAATTGGTGTCACCGCAAAAAAATATTTAGTCCAACTAACCAAATATTTATGTGATAATTTATATGTAACATAATGGTTTTGTTTTGTTGATTCTGTATATGATACCAAAAAAATAAACATAACCCGCATTTCGTATCGTAGTATATTATAAAGAAGAAAAACCAGAGCAGCAGATTAGACACTTAGACTTAGACACACTACAGTGCTAATGATTTTAGCTTATTTGCAGAGTTATTTTACAAGGTATTGATGTACTAAATGATACTAGATACAAAGACACAATGTACTAAATAAAACTATGCATAAACAATAATATGAAAATACTACTCCACTAGTCCACTTGCATCAGTCACATCTTAATGATGAGGCTTCATCTTCTTTGGTGTAGGTAACCAATAAAGGTGACTTCTCGGAATCAGCTACAGTTCTGGTTGAATCCTCTCTTGCTTTGCCCCAAATCACAGTGTAGAATCCAAAGCTCAAAATCACTGATCCGATGACACTGCACACAACACATGTGTGTTGAAATTTATATTACCATTTATACTGAGGCATTTAAGGAACTTTGGAGGATTAGAACCAGAAACCATATATCTCTGATTCCATGGATCTCCTAGCTATTTCCATCATGGATGTTATGTTTGTTTCTAAATATCAGATAAAATTTCTGAGCTTGCAATAAGCGAAAAAGGTGAAAGATAATGGTACCTCCCAAGATGAAGTGCATCGCCTAGGAATATAGCAGCCATTACAACGGCAATGACAATAGACAACGGCTTGAACAAGGATATGTAGACCGGACCCTTCATATGCAGACCCCATGTGTGTATAACTGTGCCCAATGATGAAACTAACCCTCCCTAGAAAAAACAAAACCGTTATACTTTCTGAGCTTAAAAATATACAGTCACTAGTTGAAGCAAGATACAAGGTCTGAATTCTCACCGTGTACATGACTGAAGCCAAGGCGACACCCGGTTTAAGCAGAAAGGAAGACAAGTCTTTTTCCGCAAGCATACAAACAGGTGCTGAGATTACTGTTGCGCATAAGATGTACAACAAGACTACGGTTGTTTTTTCAGGGTACACCTCCATGACCTGTGTCTGAAATCATATAGTAGAGCTACCAAACTTAGCAAGAGCTGTAGCTTGTATGCGTCACTGAAAAAAATCACAAAACCAAAGTCTTTTCTCATACCTGAAGAATATACCATACTGAAATAAGCAAGTACTGTGTAACGAGTAAAACGCCTCCTATCATCCAACTTGAATCGAAAGAAGTCAAATCAAGGTAAATCGAAACCGTAGGTTCTGAAGATGTAAGAGATGCATAAGAGAGAAGTTTTGGGCCTTTATACAGCACGATAACCAGAGCACCAGATATAGATACTATCGTGCCAATGACTTTAGCCTGACTCGCAGAGCTCTTTAACACTATCCGTTCCATCCTTTACGAGTCACCAAAGGAAGCAGAAACACTTAACTTAGCTGTGTAGATTACTTTTCTTAAGGACAATCAACAGAGAACAAGGAGGAACCTGAATACAACGGCGAGGGTAAAGGTAAAAGCTGGCGTGAGGGTGCTGATAGCAGAGGCAAGAGTAGGAGAACTGTATTCTACTCCTTTACAGCCAGCTAGCATTGACATGAACCCGAGAAGCGCAAGTAAGAAAATCTTGAAGAAGAAAGGAGCTTTTGCTGCAGGTAACCTTCTTGACCTGCACATGTAAATTGTGTTCACATTCTTGAAAGCTTTAAACAAAGATGAGAGAAAAGAGTAAGTGAGGAGACAAAGTATACCTCCCAAAGATGAGGGAAAGTGGAAGAAGGACAAGTGCAGCAACAACATAAGTGTAGAAGACAAAGACATAGAAGCTCAATCCTTTTAAGCTCGCAGCCTTGAACAGTGTGGTCGATCCAACAGTTGCACACTCCACTGCGACCATTAGAGCAAATGGCACAACATCTCTATTAATGCACCTCCACGCCACTCTCTCTTCTCTCATGATATCAAAATTTGATATTCAGATTCACAGAAAGTCTCTGAAGTTAAAATGACCAATAACCATGTTTTTAGTGACGACAAGAATGGAAAATTTAGAAAGGTTACCGACATTTCACACCACAAAGATCATATCCCAATTTGTCTATGGACCCACCACGAGGAGGAGACTTTCTCATTGTAGCTACAGTTTAATCAATTCATTAGAACATTCTTCTCCAGTTAGTTAACTTAAAGATCTAATTTGTCTGAATAATAATAAAAAAATATATAATTTTCGAAATAACACTATTCCAATAATGATTTTTTCTCCAATATTTATTTATCATTTGAAAGTTAAAATTTGCAATTTGTAAAAGTTATAATCTCTTTATTTTGAAAATAAGAGAAGAAGTTTTGTGAAAAATATATTTATTTTCTCCCGTATTTTCATCTAAATTATCATAATATTGTACAAGAGATTATAATAAGTTATCAATTTATTTTTTTCAAAAACTTTCTGATGACAGACAAAACTATTGTAAGTAGATAGTTATATCTTTAAACATGTGTAGATATTAATTAGCTAAATCTTCCATCTGGAATAAGTTACCCAAAATTCACTACAAGTGTGACTTATAGAACTAGAAACCGTGTAACTCTATAAGATATAGATATATCAGTCAAGAAAAATATGGATAAAATCTTATGAGTGTGCTATTAAGAAATCAAGTACCTCCAAAAGTAAAGTGAATGGAATCGCCGATGAATATAGCCAAGGCTACTCCAGTGACAATAGGCAATAGCTTGAACCAAGGAAATGTAGACTGGACCCGCCACATTCATGGTGAAACAAAGCCTCCCTGAAACAGAGTATTAATAGTCACTACTTGAAGCAACATCCATGGTTTTCTTCTCACCGAGTACATGACTGAAGCGAGGGAGTGACCTGGTTTAAGCAGACAAGTGTTGCACATAAGTTGTGTAAGAATACTATCAGTTATTTCTTCAGGGTATAGACTCTAGTCTGAAATCATATATGCGCTTCAGAATTTAGGAAAGAGTCACCAACAAATTCAAAGCGTCTTTTTCAGGAAGAATCAACCAGATTGAAACAAGTAAATACTGTGAAGCGACGAAGAGGCCTCCAATTATCCAACTTGACTCGGATAAAACTCAAAATGCTGGTAATGTGAGATGGTAGTTGATGAAGCTAGAACTTTTGGGACTTTATAAAGAACAACAACCAGAGCACCAGATATAGATACTAACCTGTCTGTGAGTTTAGCCTGAGTGGCAGATCTTCTTAACACGAGTTGTTCTATCCTTTACGAGTCATCAAAGGAAGCAGAACCAGTTAAATGATAAAGCAAAGCGTATCTTGGTCACTTCATTGTTAGTTTAGCTCTCTAGATTACTTTCCCGAAACCAAAAAAAAAGAGAGAATGAGTTGTGTAACCTGAAGATAACGGCTAGGGTGAAGGTAAAAGCTGCTGTGAGGTTGCTGATAGCGGAGGCAAGCGTTGAAGAACTATATTTAATACTTTATAGCCATCTATCACTGTCATGAACCTGTTCCCTCCAAGACAAAACGAAAAGGAGTATCCATAACTCTAGGAATATATAATTAGCCGACAAGAGCAAGTAAGAAAATCTTGAAGAAGACATGATATTTGGCTGAAGGAAGTCTTCTTAACCTGCACATTGTGAAATATGTTCACATTCTTGAAAAGTTCAGAAGGATTTGGCTGAAGGTGATAAAAGAGATCAAGTACCTTCTGATGATGAGGGAAAGTGGAAGAAGGACAAGTGTAGCAACGACATAGTTATAGAAGACAGAGACATAGAAGCTCCATCCTCTCAAGGTCGCAGCTTTGAACAGTGTGTTAGATCCAACCCTGACACAATCCACAGCGACCACTGCAGTGAAAGGCACAACATCTCTGCAAAAGCATCTACATGCCACTGTCTCTTCTTCTGCTCTCTTGCCATAAGATCTGATGTTCATACTTTCAAAAAAAATCTCAAAAGTCAAAGTGGCTTCATAAGCAACCATAGGAATTAATCCAACCACGTCGCCTAAATGCTACATTAATTATACCCAACTTCACCAATAATGTTTACACCATACAACTAAGATATTTATGATAAAAGGGTCCTAAAGAGGACATCATTCACTTGCATCAATCCTATCTTAATGACAAGCCTTCATCTTCTACGATATGTGTAAGCAGCAAGGGTGAACAATGCTCAGAACCAGCTACAGTTTTGCCTGACTCCTCTCTTGTTTTGCCCCAAATCACAGTGTAGAATCCAAAACACAATGACACTACCGTGGCAGTTTATACAGTTATGTAACATGGAACTGTGGAGACTTAAAATAGATACTGAGCATTTCAACAACCTAGAGCTGAGTTATATCTTTCTCAGTAGAAAAACATCTTCTGAATGTGCTAAAATATAAGAAAAGAAAGAGATTATACATCCCGAGGTGAAGTTCATCACCAGGGAATATATCACCCATGGCAACTGCAATTGCAATAGGCATTGGCCTAAACAAGGATACATAGACAAGACAGCAGATGCAGACCCCATGTGTGAGTGAAGACACTGAATAATGAGCAAAGACTCCCTGAAACAAAGTGTTTAACGCCTGAGCTTAACACATAATCAGCAATGGAAATAGATTACAAGATTTTATCCTCACCGAGTATTCGATTGCAGCGAGGGTAATAGCAGGTTTAAGCACCCAAGAAGTCAAGTTCCTTCCCACCAATAGAAATACAGGTGCTGAGATTAGAGTTGCAAATGAGTTGTAGAAGAATACTGTTATTTCTTCAGGGTATACCTCCTTGACCAGCGTCTGAAACCATATACAGCTATAGAATTTAGCAAGAGTTCTATGTGTAACCAACAACCTCGAGTATCTAAGTGTTTATACCTGAAAAATATACCAGACTGAAACTAAAAAGAACTGTGAAGCAAGCAAAAGGCCACCAACTATCCAGCTTGACTCTGATGAAGGTGTAAAAGATGCAGCGGATAGAACTTTTGGGCCTTTATACAGAACAACAACCAGAGCACCAGACATAGATAGAACTCCACCCATGACTTTAGCCTGAGTCGCAGAGCTCCTTAACACTACTTGTTCCATCCTTACGAGCCACACAACGAAGTAGAACCAGTTCAGAGTTACATACCCAATAATAATACTCTAGTCAGAAACCACAAGGTGGAAATGAAACCTGAAGATAGCTGCGAGGGTGAATGTGAAAGCTAGCGTGAGATTGCTCATAGCAGAGGAAGGAGTAGAACTTTGTTCCACACCTTTAAAACCAACCATCTGCGCCATGCACCTGTTCCTCTAAGTCAACAGACTAGAACACAAAAAAAAACAAAGGTGAGATCAACTACCTTCCGAAGATGAGGGAAAGTGGAAGAAGTACAAGTGTTGAAGCAGCATAAGAGTAAAAGATAAAGACATAGAAGTTCAATCCTCTTAACGCAGACTTGCACAGTGTGTTTGACCCAACAATGGAACACCCAACCGTAAACATTGCAGCAAACACATCTCTGTGAAAGTACCTCCATGCCACTGTCTCTTCTCCTGTTCCTCTCATGACAGATATGATGTCTAAATTCCCAGAAACTCTCCAATGATATTAAAGTGGGCATATAAGCAATCATTGGGTTGGTGGTCAATAGCATAGGTCATTATTATTATAAGCGACAACTTGACCAAATATGCGTGACACTGTCACCTATATGATGGACTGATTTCTAGGACAGACGACTTTGCATCACGTCTCAGACTAATACTCGTCAGGATTTTGATCATATAGTGTTTCTGTAAATAAAAGACGCAGAGATAACCACCATATTACTGTTACTTTTGTTGCCAAATACTGTACAGATACACACCTCTCTCTCCTCACTTTCTTCTCATACTCTCGACTCTCACACACTCCTTCAGCTTCTCCAGTTCCGAGAGGAGAGACAAGTTGCCTTGGCAAGCCTCCTTCAACACCTCCATTCTTCTCTCTCCCTCACTCGTCTGTTGCCTTGCTGATTCTTCTTCTTCCACTTCCATCGCATCTGCACACCCTTTACTATAATACTCCAGGAGATCCACCATCATCCCCTGAAAACCATTGCATTTCACGTTTCAGTAATCATCTTTTTCACTCCTCAACATTTAAGGGGTTTCTTTTTACCTGTCGATGCTGCTTTCCTGATAAATCTCTCACCAGAGTCCTTACAATCTTATTCCGCAGGGAGACTTCTTCTTTATCCTTGTCCCAGTTGCAGAACACTAGAGATGAAAACTGATGCAGAACTAGCGTAAAGGCTACTGATCCTCGCGCCGCAGCTCTATCCAGAGCTCCACAAGTCCATGACTTCAGGTAGGCCTCAAGGACTCCCTCGTTTTCCTGTCAATCAACAATCAATCTACGATGCCATTTGTTCAACACGATATATACATATACTCCTTTTTTCTGTTGCAAATTACCTCAACCGGTTCGAGGTATCCTTCTGCTTCTCCCAAGCATTTGTCTAGACTTGGCAATAGCTCAAGAACACGGGCATTGGAGAGTGCAGTCCATGCCGAAACCCGAACAGAGGGTTCCACACATTGATGCAAGTAAATCGACATCTGTCGCCCATACAGTACGTCCCCATACGACACTGCAGCATATTGCTCCACCAGCATCTCCAGAAATGTAGAGTAACTCTCGAAAATGTCAGACTTGAACCTCAGGAGCTCAATTTCACGGCCACTTTGTCTCCTTTCATCCAGAACTTGTCCATAGAGCTCCTGGAGACAACTGTACAAGTTCCTAGTGTTCTTGTCTTCGATGATATCCATTCCAGCAAGCAACACGGTGGACAAAGCGTGAAACTTCCAAACCAACGGTACACTCAAAACAGGAGACGGAAGCGATCCCAACCCAGACGCTGACTCAAGTCCTGCAATAAAGAAAACTCCGGCTTTTGCAACTTCAAGCAATTCTGTTGATTCCAGATCCCCTGCTGAGGTTTTACCAACGTGGACTGCTGAGATTGAGCTAAGGAACCACTGTGGAGGCAGGGGCATTCTCTGGTGAGCCCACTCTATGACAAGGGAGTCTGATTTTTGGTCCTCGGTTAAACAACTCGGCATTTCACCTTCCTCATGTATAGTCTCCAGACCAACTGCGACTTTGGATTCAGATTTTCTCTTTGGATGTAACCATCTAAGTTTGAAGTGAGAAGTCAGCACATTGCTCATACGATCATAATCCCCTTCACTGCATATCCACTCAGACATTATGGTTCTCTTGTTTGAGTTGATACAGCAGGCTAAGTGTTCTAACGCATGCGGTCCAAGGACATAGTCGAAGGCCTTTTCCACAAGTAAACGATCCCTTGGACCTGCAATCAAGCACATAGCTAAAGCGGAGTTCATTTTATCCATCAAGAAAACAGATCCCTGATCATTCTGAGAGTCCAGTTGAGAGATGTGAAGAAAGAGACTCAGTAGACCTGCATCAGCTTGTGTTAACAGAACTCTGGTTGACCAAAACCCACCACCGCTAGCTCCCCAACCAAGTCCCACACCAGGTGCTAGCCCACCTCGTTTATGTACCTCAATGGATTGCATGATGGGCCATTCTGAGGCAACAATATCTCTAAAAGAGCTCCACACCGATGTTAGGTCACCGAGAGACTCTGTCAGTATTCCTTTCGAAAGCACAGAACCATCTCTAATGGACACGCTTCCCTGAAGAGTTTTCATCTTAGATCTAGCTGATTCTATAAGAGTTTGGATGGACACAATGGTCCGCGTCAACCCTTGAAGGCAACTTACAGAACTTAAAGCTAGTTCTTCATCTTGACAATTTTCTCTTAAAATACACAAAAATTCCATAAACGAGGAACACCTGGAAGGGTCCTTTTCACACCTACTGACCTCTGCGACGGAAAAATTAATAAGCTTGTGCTTGATGATGCTGAGACCAATCTTTGGAACAAACTCTGGCAGCCATGGCAGAGGCTCTTCCTTCCCGTGGGTAGATATTTTATCAAGAACTTTGGAAACTGTACGAATGACACTCGAATACAACAACAATAGAGAAATGGTGGACATAGAGACACTTTCAATTCCTCTCTCCCACTCGAGTAATTTGGGGGCCAACATTATCCAACTTAGTGCTGTATCAATCATTGGACTAACATATCTCCAGTCCCAAGCCCCAGATTCATTCGGTGGAATGTTTTTTGAGTACAAGCTAGGAAGTGTTCCGGCAAAAGCCTCAAGGACCAGGTAAGCCTCCTTTGACACGGAAGTAAACTCACAGATTAGATTTTTCTCCTTGAGCTTTTCAAATGATGGGCAACTCAACCACAAGCATAAGGCTGGGAATAGCTCTGGGTATTGAGATATGCAACAGCCACTTTGGATACAGACCTTCCAAAACCGGAGTTGTTCAACCATCAAATCAGATGAAAGCTTGCAGTTCTGCTTCCCTAACTTTACCCATGAATCAAGAGAGGTCGTAAAGTGAAACAAATGCCAAGTGACTTCTTTGAATGTCCCATTCTTCACAAACTCCATGCACGTACTTTTGTCATACCGGGCCAAGACCTTAGTGAAATTAAGAGGAGAAGAAAAAGGTTACAATAGTTCTAAGCATTAATAGCTTAACCAACTTTTATCATCAGGTTTTGTCAAAAAAGCATAGTGGAGAACGAACATAACAACTTTTGTACGAGAGGACCAGTATTACCTTTAAGAGGCGCACAGAGTTGATCTGAGAAGGAAGAACGTTCATTGTTTTGTTCAACTTGAATCTTGTCACAACTATTTGCACAAATTTCGGATACTTCAAGATTGCAGTTGTGCATTTTGGAGAATGTCTTGCTATCGCAATAGTAATAGAAATTATGCATTCTTCGAGCGCTGCTGTTGGTTCTGTCTGAAATCATGAATTACAAAGCCACTGGTTAAGCAACACGACGAGAATGATTTTTTTCCGTGCTGAGTTGCACAGGGGTACGAATACATAGAAAGTGATCTCACCTCCAGAAGGTGGTAAATTCTTGGAAGGATATCCATTCTGACAAGACCTGCTGCAACATCTTGTCCGGCTACAAAAACATCTTTCTGGATAGTCTCTGTATCTTCTGTCCCATCATCCACGATTTCTTCACGGAAAGGAACAATATTGGAGGGCTTAGCACTGTACTTCCAGTAGCAACCACGGAGGAGGCCAAGATCAGTCTCCGGCTTGCTCCTAAACACAGAAGCCGTGTAGATGTCCTTTCCGCATGGTCCCAAGTTCTGGAAACAGAAATGTATGTTATCAGTTTGATCATATTGTCTAGTACTAGGACTCTAACTTCTTTGGAATCAGAAAAATAAACTATACCTCCAAAATATCAAAGAAGTTCTCATTCAGAGAACAGCTCAGTAGACACTCAATCACCTTTGCACTTGCTAGAACAACAGAGGCATGGTTGTCATCAAGAGCCATCCTTAAGAAGAAAAGGAAACATTTTTTCATAAGAAAGAACAGTAAGCTGAGTTAACTTCACATATAAGTATGGAAACAAAACCCATCAGGATATTACCTCAATGCTAAGACAAGCCCAGGTTCTGGTCCGAGGGCATAAGCCCAGATGGCTTCCCAATCAGTGGATTGAACCTTTTGCTCCCTTGTGTAGCCGATTCCGCTTTGACAAAGTTTGAACAAAGCTTTGTCGAGTAGAGATGCAAGCAGATGCAAAGCAAGGCATCTTTGTCCAGGAATCTGAAATATCAATCCATACAAAATAAATGAGCCAGAGTGGAAGCAAAAATAAATATGGCCATTCTGTAAAGCAAACATACCACACTTCGCGTGAGTGAAATAGCTTCTCTGATGGTGTACCCTGCTGCACCAGGGTCCCCCTCAGTTCTCAAGAAGTCGCGTTCAACAGCAGACCACATTACACCTGTAAACTCAAAAATGTGTAAGAAGCTTAAGATATTGTGATCAGTTTCAGCTGGATTGGTGAGTATACTCACCAGTTTCAGCAACATCATTTTCAACGACATTTCCGTCAAAAGAAAATCTCAAGTCCCTAACAGCCTCAACCCTTTCCGTCCATGTATCCCACAAGAAGCATTGGGCTACACTTGTTTCTTTTGGTCTTGCTGTCACTTGAGAGAGGGATGGAGTAACATCCATCTTCTCCAATAACTCAGCCTGTGGCACTGCATTCTCTTCATGTGACATTGTCTGCAACGGTGCATAGTTCTCTGCACTCATGAAACCTTCTTCTTCTTCTTCTTTAGGTTGGGCTCTGCTCCCCACATGCTACAAAACCAAACAATCAGTGAACCATGAAACCTAAAAGCCCAAGTCGGATCGGATTGGCTTACGGGTCCATGAGAACGATGACGAGCAACAGGAAAGGGAAGAAGCGTGGGTTTGGGAGGCGTCGGCTTGTTCTCCGATAAACCTTTCTCAACGGTGCTCCCGACAAGGCTCGAAGGTGGCGTCATGGGATTATGTTGTCCGCTACTTTGCTCGGACAATAGACTGGAATGGAACTTAAATTAAAAATACTTTTCTCTGCACCCTTCAATTTCTTTTAGATTTACCATGTTTTACATATACCATGTGCAAAAATAAAATGTTTAAAAACAAATTTTGTAATTTTAGATTTTTTTACTTACAATATTTAATTTTAATTTTTAATTTAATTACATTTAAAATTAAGATAAAATAAGTCATTTATTTTATTTAAATTTTTAATAATATATATGTTACTATGTATATATATATTTTTTTTTTGAAAATGAATAAATATATTAAATAAAATTCTATAAAATTGAAAAAAAATGTAGAATTTAGAGATATTTAAAAGAAAATAATGATAATGATATTAAAAACAACATAGAGTTTTGAAGATTTGTTCTAGAAATTAAAATTATAAATTTATAAAACAAAGAATTCTAAAATATTATTATATTTCTGTTTCTAATATTGTATTATTTATTGTTATATTAATAATAATTTATGAATTATTACCATATTCTAAAAACTTACTAAAAATATAAATCAACATTTAATGTAAATATCCATGTCACAATTAACTTTAGTTCATGTTATCATTATTAGTGTGACATATAATCATTTTTATTTCAAATTTAATGTGGTGATGACACATGGTTAATCACTTCTCAAATAATGTTTAGGAGATTCTATTTCAAAATGTATAGTAAAAGACAGTTTGACCAAAAAAAAAAGACAGTTTTAACTTTTATCTAGTAAAATTTAAAAGAATTACTTTAGTAAACTAACTATTGGATTAAATTATTGCACTATTTTTAAAAATCAACCCATTCAATTATTTAAGTTATTTAAGAAAAACCAGATATGGGTTATTTAAGTTTAGATTCGACCGAATCGACCATTTGAATATATATAATTTAAACGGACTAAAACTTAAAAATAAACAGTTTGGGAAAATAGAATCAAATCAATTCTAGAGTATAAATAAGATTTTTTTCAATGAAAAAAACAGATACAAAATCCAGATTTATTTTTTGGGCATTATCTCCTCTTTGTACAATCTATTTCTCAGTCTTGAAATCCTTTATGGCGGTTTACATCTCGTCGATTCCCTCCCTTGGCACTCACCGAGTTTTGTTCCTTGACATTCAGGACAATCTGGACAAATTTCAGAATATGAACTCTTATTCACTACTATACTATCTTAACCACTTACACTTTATTTTTCGGTAATACATGGTGTATTGAAAAATATAACACTTTGAAGAACTACTTATGTTTGTTAAAAATTAAATGTTGTAAACGAACAATAGTGGGCAAAATTGCATAAAATAAAAAAAAAAGATAATTTAACTAGATATTAATATATATTACAAACCAAATGATCAAACTAGTATATTTTACCAACAAAAAGAGAAGACTTGAAACTGAAATCATTAGGTCGGAATCACCAAATCCTAGTGTTCAGAAAAGCTATCATTGGCTCAAAATCACGGAATAAAAGACCAACCTTTCTGATAAAAAAAAACAGTTGTTACACATGTATTCACCTTTATTGTTCTCAATGTGCCAAAAATATCAAGCTTGATCCAGACAAAGAGACATTGGAAAAAAGAGAACAATGGGATGACTGATGACATAGAGAAATACTCTTTATCATCCGAAAAATTGTGTCATAGCGTAAGTGTAAAAAGGACGCTAGAATCATGCATGCTCTCTTCATCAAAGCATGTCCTTCTTCTTGGAGGTCAAATGTGAAAAAAATAGTACACCATTGATGTAAAGTGTATTCGGATTTTCATTAGCATAGCAAGTTTGCAACAAATGAGGTGTGCCTATGTACCAAGGTAAGTTAAATACATCAAAAGATGCATCAGTTGTTCAAAGTACTTCTCTGTTATACACTAATTTTAAAAAAATACCTTAAACATTGTTGTACTTAATGCAACCAAATAATATTTCTACCAAGTTGACTGAGTTTGTGTAGTTACACATGATCAAATCTTATCAGTTTGAGGATTGATAAATTATACCTATCTAAAGTTGATTTCCAACGCACTATTGAGCATCAAACATGGCATGACTCAGCTGATCAGTCGTTTGTTAAGGATTTTGAGCTCTAATAGGTGAAATGCAAGAAATTAAATCAGAGAATTTGGAGAAGAAACGAAATGAACACAAATTGGGTTTTAATTGGGATGGGGGAACGAACGTCTGTATGTCTAGACTTGGCAATAGCTCAAGAACACGGGCATTAGGGAGTGCAGTCCACGTCGAAAGCCGATTGAAGGTAATTTTCTAGACCTGCATATAAAAGAGTAAGTTCATCATGTTCATGAAAAAGTTTATACTGAACAAAGGTAAGATCAAGTACCTTCCAAAGATGAGGGAAAGTGGAAGAAGTACAATGTTGAAGCAGCATAAGAGTAAAAGATAAAGACATAAAAGCTCAATCAATCCGCAGCTGAAGAATTTATGATGGAGAGTTCCAAAGGGGGGCACAGAACTTGATCCAGCATTTGAACATTCTCCATAAAACGAAACAGAAGAATTTTTTTTACTCATTCTTTTGGGTAACTTTGTATTGTGAAAAAAAAATGTTTCTGAGACTAGCACAATGCAATAATTTGAAAGTTATCACCATCCACCCGCATTTACAAATGAATAATATAAGCTTCACTTGCATCAATCTTTATCTTAATGACAAGCCTTCATCTTCTACGGTATGTGTAACTAGCAAGGGTGAACAATGCTCAGAACCAACTACAGTTTTGGTTGAATCTTCTTGTGTTTTGCCCCACATCACAGTGTAGAATCCAAAACACAATATCACTGATCCAATGACACTGCCCACAACAAATACATAAAAGCCTATATTCGTTATTACCGTGGCAGTTTATACAGTTATGTAACATGGAACTGTAGACTTAAAATAGATACGAGCATTTCAACAACCTAGAGCGGAGTTCTATCTTTCTCAGCATAGGAAAAAATCTTCTGAATGTGCTAGAAAGTAAGAAGAGGAAAGAGATAATACCTCCCGAGGTGAAGTGCATCACCGAGGAATATAGCACCCATGGCAGCTGCAATTGCAATAGACAGTGGCCTAAACAAGGACACATAGACAGGACCCTTCAGATGCAGACCCCAAGTGTGGATAAGCACACTGAATAATGACGCAAAGACTCCCTGAAACAAAGTGCTTAATGTCTGAGCTTAAAACATAGTCAGCAATGGAAGCAGATTATAAGATGTGTTTCTCACCGAATATACGATTGCAGCGAGGGTAATATCTGGTTTTATCACCCAAGAAGTCAAGTTTCTTTCCGCCAACAAACATACAGGGGCTGAGATTAGCGTTGCAAATAAGTTGTAAAAGAATACTACTGTTATTTCTTCAGGGTATACCTCCATGACCAGCGTCTGAAACCATATACAGCTACAGAATTTAGCGAGTTTTATGAGTAACCAACAACCAGAGTCTCTAAGTGTTTATACCTGAACAATATACCAGGCTGAAACAAAAAAGAACTGTGAAGCAAGCAAAAGGCCACCGACTATCCAGCTTGACTCTGATGAATTCAAGTGCTGGTGAAGCGAATTGGTAGGAGAATATGAAGGTGGTAAAGATGCAGCAGATAGAACTTTTGGGCCTTTATACAGAACAACAACCAGAGCCCCAGATATAGATAGAACTCCACCGATGATTTTAGCCTGAGTCGCAGAGCTCCTTAACACTACTTGTTCCATCCTTTGCGAGTCACACAGGAAAGTAGAACCAGTTCAGAGTTACATAGGCGATAATGATATGTATAGTAACAAACCACAAGGTGGAACCTGAAGATAACTGCGAGGGTGAATGTGAAAGCGGGCGTGAGATTGCTCATAGCAGAAGAAAGAGTAGGAGTACTTTGTTCTACACCTTTAAAACCAACCATCTGCGCCATGCACCTGTTCGTCTAAGTCAACAAACTTGAATACAAAAACTGGAGACGGCCAATAATCTAGAAGCTGGAGTTATATTATTTACCCGAAAAGCCCAAGTAAGAACATCTTGAAGAAGAGAGGAGACTTGGCCGAAGGTAATTTTTTAGATCTGCATATAACACAAGTAAGTTCATCATGTTCTTGAAAATTTTATACAGAACAAAGGTGAGATCAAGTACCTTCCGAAGATGAGTGAAAGTGGAAGAAGCACAAGTGTTGAAGCAGCATAAGAGTAAAAGATAAAGACATAGAAGTTCAGTCCTCTTAACGTTGCAGCCTTGTACAGTGTGTTCGACCCAACAGTGGAACACTCCACTGCAAACATTGCAGCAAACGGCACAACATCTCTGTGAAAGTACCTCCAGGCTACTGTCTCTTCTCTTGTTCCTGTCATGACAGATTTGATGTCGAAATTCCCAGAAACTCTGTGATGAGATCAAAGTGGGCATGGAAGCAATCACTGGGTTGGTGGTCAATTCCATGATGCTTGCTAAATGGTCATTATTTTATTTGTGAGTGACCACTTGACCAAATAATTCACACCACACATTAAAAATATCACTCTTCCCTCTCAATAATTAAGAAAAAAAAACAAGTTGAGCCAATCGAATATTCTAATACATTCAGCTGAATCAGCCAACTGAAGAATAATTTCTCAGCTTCTACTCCAATGATGAAAACTTTCAATCGCATCAGCATCATCTTAGCTTCAACATCACAGAAAAATCTTCAGATAGATTTCATGGAAAGCTGAGTCTATTAACTTCAGTCAGCAGAATCACTTAAGAGTTACCTACTCGGTGCTGGGTAATAAGATTGGTGGTAACAAGCATACCTGATATCCACCCAACGTTATCGCAGAAAAGAAAGAGAATGAGCCTGAAGGTAAAAGCTGGTGTGAGGTATCTGCGACATGAACCTGATTCTCCCAAATTAGGAAACTACACAACAGAAACCAGGAAGTGCCCATAAACCAAGAAACATGACCACATGGTTATTACCAGAGAAGCCCAAGAAAGAAAATCTTGAAGAAGAGAGGAGACTTGACTGAAAGCAATCTACTTGGCCTACATACATGTAAAAAAAAACAAGTTCATATTCTTGAAAAGGCTTATACGGCGCATCAAAGAGTATATGAGAAATATCAATACCTTCCAAAGATGATGGAAAGCGGAAGAAGGATTAGTATTGAAACAACACAAGTGTAGAAGATAAATACATAAAAGTTCAATCCCTTAAGTAGCAGCCTTGTAGAGTGTGCTTGAACCAACCATGGCACAGGATATCCACTAAACTACTTCGACGCCATTGTCTCTTCTCTTATTCCTCTCGTGATATAGGATTGAGAAAAAAATTGACTTTTCTTTGGTGTTTCCAAGTGTTACGAAAAGTTTGGTTGTGCATCATATGCATCAGCATCATCTTAGCTTAATCTGATCCTAGTACAAACAATTTCTTAACGCATCAAATCCAAGATCAATGTCATCTAACAAACCCTACATTATCACTGACCTTTCGATTGCTCCAGGAACAGAAGATAACTTATTCAAAGCAACGCCGAGAGGGATTCAGGAGCTCACGGGGGTGCGATTTCACCATTCGGTCAACAAGAATTGATCCAACGGTTAGATTTTCAGACGAGCAAGTGTCGATTTTAACAACGGCTCGTTGACTAAACCAATCCAAACTATCAAAACCAAAATCGAACCGGAATTTTGTTTATTAGTGTGATTCGTTTAACAAAACTGAAAACTAAACCGTAACCACATCGCCCGCTTACAAATAAACCTCAAACGAGATCGCGTGTCCGCTTATCCAACGGTTAGATTTGAGTGATAAAATAATTGGGCTGGGTGGTAAGGCCCAATACGGATGTTATATAAGACCAAAAACATAGGAAACCGTCATTTTTTGTCTTTAGAGTTGACCAGAGCAGACACCAACTCGCTCATCCATGCACGTGGGCCCAAATCTAAAAGCGTTCATTTAATCTTTTATTTTTTAATTTTCAAAGCTTTTACTTTATTACATGTTGTTTTCCAACTTTGCCTCGCACTTCGCAAAACTATACAACATACACTTTGTCATTTTCTTCTTCTATTTCCACCATCAAAGCTCAAGAAAACGAAAGGTTGAGAGATAAATAGATTGAGAGAGAGAGTGTGTGAGGAGACAGTAGAGAGAGAAAGAGAGTTCCTTTTACTCTCTTCTTCCTCTGCAAATCTGACATACAAGAAAAGAGATCATTTACTTCACGGGAGGTTAACTTTTTTGTCTGAGAATCTGGATGGGCTTTTAGGTGAGTGTTTGCGTATCTCTGTTCCTCTGCATGTTAATATTGATAAACTCTTCTTCTTCTTCCTCCACTTAACTTGGAGTTGTTGTCTGTTGTCTCAGTTCTGTTTTCTGGATCTTGAAATTTGAGATCTTACAAAAGATGTCTTGGGTTCGATTTAAAATTGAGCAAAAAGACAGTAACTTTGCGTACCCACCACCGTTTTACAGAGACCCAACTCTCTCTCCACCACCGTCCGGTAACAGAATCAGCCCGGCGGTTCTATTCGTGATCGTGATTCTAGCCGTCTTGTTCTTCATCTCTGGCCTTCTTCATTTGCTCGTTAGGTTTCTCATCAAGCATCCTTCTTCTGCTTCTGCTTCGAGGTCTAACAGATACCCAGAGATCTCAACCAGCGATGCTCTTCAAAGACAGCTTCAACAGCTGTTCCATCTTAATGACTCTGGTCTTGACCAAGCCTTCATAGACGCTTTGCCTGTTTTTCACTACAAAGAAATGGTTGGTGCGTCCAAGGAGCCGTTCGATTGTGCGGTTTGTCTATGTGAGTTTACTGAGAAGGATAAGCTGAGATTATTGCCGATGTGTAGCCATGCTTTTCATCTAAACTGTATTGATACTTGGCTACAGTCTAACTCCACTTGCCCTCTTTGTCGTGGCACTCTCTTCTCTCCTGGTTTCTCCATGGAGAATCCAATGTTTGACTTCGATGATATAAGAGAAGAAGAAGAGTGTGTAGCTGAGAAAGCTATGGAGATTCAAGAAATCGTTGTGGAGAAAGGGGTTTTACCGGTGAGGTTAGGGAAGTTCAAGAGGCTAGACAATGTTGGTCAAGGACAAGAAGATCATGATGCTTTAGGAGAGACTAGTAGTAGTAATCTAGACGCAAGGAGATGTTTCTCAATGGGTTCTTATCAGTATATACTCGGTAACTCGGAGCTTAGGGTACCCTTTTGTAACGATAGGCAACTGCGTTTGAAACCTCAGGACAAAGAGTCTCAGGACTCTGCAGCTGAAGAGAAGAAGATCAGTAGTGTTGTGGCTAAAGGAGAGAGCTTTTCTGTTTCAAAGATATGGTTGTGGCCAAAGAAAGATAAGTTCTCTTCAGATGCTCAAAGGAGGTTGCCTTCTTCATCGCTAAACATTGATGATCTTCCAAAACTTCCATGGATGGAAGATCATAAGAAGCTGGAGAACGATGAAAGGTAGCTTCTTGTACTCATTTTGGATCGAAATCATCGATAAGATTTAGAGTTTACTGATTATATCTTGGGGGGGTTTGTCAGTCATATGTTGTAACATATTGTTATGAGGTTTATAAGAAATTCATATTGCATTTTGGTTGTTAATGGTATGAGATCAAAGTTAATTACGCATGCTCAAGTATAATGGATTCCAAAAGAGTGATACTTTAGCTTTATTTTTCTTCACTTTTCTTTCTTCTTTTCAATATACTTTCCTTTACTCTCAAAACAAATTCTGTGTTTAACTTTTTTGAATGTACATATATCTTTGTATACATATGGTGGTTCTTGATGTTCACTTTTGTATATATTATTTTTTTCAAGTTTTCTTTAAAGTTTTTGGGAATTTTTAAGTGGTATACCCTCGAGTACGAATAGAAAACAAACTAGAACTTTTGACTTGTGTTCACACAAAATCTAGTCTTTGGTTTAGGTTAAGAGTTTTTGGCCCTTTGTGTCACCCAAAACAAAAATGAAATCTTGCATAACAAAACTACCTTTAAGACTTTGAATTTCAAAAGTCTGTGGCACTAATGATCTATGTTGGTTGTTGTTGGGTTGGTATGTTCTTTGACTCTTAAAAGAAATATACCATCACCCACTAGATTTTGATTGATTGTACCTAACTAAATAAAGATTTTTTTTATAAGAAAATGAACAAATAGAACTCTAATGGATCCACATAATATATTGTACTATGAAATAGTGATGGTAATAGTGTTTTTACTAATGTTTCAAAAATCTGTGTAGTGGCAAATCAAAGACAAAATCTGATTTATTTAGCCCAATTCTATTTAAATCATTTTAAAATGATTCTAAACTGATCTAAATTGGTTTTGACTGGTTAAAGTAAGTGATAGAGTATTATGATTAATTTAGTTAATGTCTATAAGCAATTGATAATATTTTTTCTTTCTAATTTTGTTTCTTAGTGTAAGTTCATAGTTGTTTGATTTCTTTTTAAATATATCTAATTTTTTATATTTTGTCAAACTATTTTTCTAATAAAACGAGTAATTATTAAAAAAATGTGCTATAAATATAAGATATAAATAATTCAACGTATATATCTCTGACTCATATGTCTCGAATAATCGTCTAGACTCTAATATATACAAAGCGTATAATTACTCTCTAGAAAGGTATTTTGGAATATGGTTTTTACATTTTTAGTTTTCGTATGTCTACACTAAGTTGTATACAGGGCCGTGCTTGACATTTGCTGGCCCAGAAGCAAAAAAAAAGATTTGGCCCCATAAAATAAAATTAATTAAGTAGCACTCAATCTGAGATTAACTCCATATACTCCATACTCCATATAAAAATGCTCATTTGTCCCTTTATTATTACAGAATTTTTTTTTTTAAATCGAAAAAGTGGTTAAAGACATATTACCCTTTGTAAATACATATTTACAAGATCCAACCTAAAAAATCCGACCCACCTAAACCTATCCGGATTCAATCCGGGTCCTAATCAAAACTCTGCGTTTTGTCCCCCCCCTCTCATTTTCTCGTATCGACCCGTTCCCCCCCTTCATCTCTTTTCTTTTTCTCATCTGCAACAATCCCAAAAGCGACAAAACCCTAAATCGAAATCAACTTCCTTTTTTCTTCTTCCCGTGTGAGAATCTAGGGTCCATCTCCCGAATTGATATCCTTTATCTTGGTAAGTAATTTACTCTCATTGATTTCGTTTTATTTTGTAATTAGGGTTGATAAAAATTAGGGAAAACTTGTCAAATTGGGGGAAAGTGTCTTTAATAAGTGATTTGTTCTATAAAATTGGGGGAAAACATCGAAAATCTTAGATTAGGTATATGTTATGATAGTATTACTAATAGGTTTATATATGTTTTACTAGCATTACTAGGACTACTAGGAATACTAGCATTACTAGGAATACTAGCATAACTAGGAATACTAAGATTACTAAAACTACTAGTATTTGTAAGACTACTAGCATTACTAACATGTGTATATATGTATTTTGATTGCAGGAAATGCAACCAATGCAACCCCTTGAGTTATACTTCAAAAGCAGTGAGTTCCCGAAGACTTGCAAGATTCAAACGAAGTGCTTTGTGACCAAGACAGTAGAACTCATCAAGGATAAGCCTGAGGCTCAATGGTTCACAAGCCATCCTCAGTTTCGACATTTCTTCCACATGTCAGACGAACCAAACCTGACGCTCCAAGGGATGTGGATGTTACTGCGGCGCACCATTTGCATTCCAGAAGATGATATGGCATGGTTTGCGGTAAATGGTGTACCCATCCGCTATTCTATGAGGGAGCATGCCCTCATCTCAGGGTTAGACTGCCGTGATTATCCACCGAACTATGAGAAGATGGGGAGTTATAAGTTTGTGGATTATTACTTCCATGATAGAAAGAAGATCACCATCACTGATGTGCAGCAGAAGATGTTGTCTATGCCGCCTTGTCCAGATAGATTGAAGATGATTGTCTTGTTTTTCTTTGGTCGGGTTATCAGAGGAAAGCCGAAGGATTCTGGATCTTTAGACTTCTTCATATTAAGGATGGTGGATGATTTGGAAGCTTGTAGATCGTTTCCCTGGCGTCGACTAACATTTGAGGATGCCATTAAAGGCATTAAACACATGATGAACCATCTGAAGGGTGAAGTGAATGACACATCTGGCTTTCCTGGTTTCATAATCCCTTTAGAGGTAAAAGATATATTTAGTAAATTTTTAATTTTTATATAATTGAAATCTGACACTGTGACACTGTATGTACTAGGTTCTGGCGTTTGAGTGTGTTCCGGATCTGTGGAAAGCGTTTAGAATCTATTCTGACGATTCTAGTGAAGATTGTCCAAGGATGTGTAAGAGCAGATTTAAAAAGTGCAGTCTGAAGGGTTATCCTTTGGAAGACATATATGATGCACTTGGAGAAACTAAGAGCATGATTATCAGTGGTCCTTAGGCAGAGGTCCTTAGGAACAGTTAAGGACCTGTTTCTTAATTTTCAACTGAAAAAGTTAAGGACGTCTCTTATATAAGAACAAAAAAATTAACTGATTTAACTTATTGTTATATTTTCAGGTTATTAACAGTGTCTTGGTTCCAACTATTGGTGAGGAAATAATGATGGCCCGTATCATTGATGAGGAGCGAGAGTATGACCGTCATGGCAGCCCCAGTAAAACTTGGAACTACTGGTTAACTATGAAGCAGAAGACTATTTGGTGGAAAGAGCTTTATGAGTTAGATCAAGCTTCACGAGTGTTTCCAAAAAAGACTGTGGAAAAAAAGAAAGTGATGTTTGCAGAAGGATCATCCTCTAATGCTGGTTTAGATTTGAGCTTGCGAGGTCTGGATGAAAGAATTTTGGAGTTCATGGGAGAAGGATTTGTTGGGCTTAACTTATCGGTGGAGACAAAGCTGGAGTCTATTGAGTCAAGGATGAGTGATATCTCGAAAAACCAGCGACTTTTGAGAAAAAGAGCTAAAAAAATAGAAGAAAGGCTAACTTCTATTGAGAGGAAGGTGGAGTAGAATCATGGTGAAGACATGGATTTTCGGCAGTGGGGTCATATGGGGATGGACTATGATCCATATGAAGCAAGGAACAAAGTTAATGTTGAGCAAGAGGCTGGAAAAGAAAAGGAAAACAATGGGAGTGAAAACAGTGTGAGTGAGCAGAAAGATGGTGAAAAAAAGAAGAAAAACAGTAAGAGTGAGTCTGATAAGGAAGAAGACACGTTGAGCCAAGTGAACGAGAGAAATATAGCACAGGCTGAGGCATTTTGGAACAAAATTCTTGGTGAAGAAAGTGAAGAAAAAGAGACTGAGACAAGTGAGGAAGAAAAGGAGAACAATAAGGAAGATGAGAAAGATGAAGAAAAAGTGGTGGAATCTGAGACAGAAGGGGAAGATGATCAAGAAGAGGTTGGAGGGACAGAGGTTGGAGGGAAAGAGGATAAAGAAGTTAAAGAAGAAGAGAAAAAGGATGAAGAAGAGGAAAAGGGTGAAGAACTTGATGAAGATAAGGAAAATGATGAAGAAGCGAAAAGGGATGAAGAAGAGGAAAAAGATGAAGAAGAAGTCGAACAAGAAGTTGAGGCAGAGATTAATCAGCCTCGGGTTGAAGCAGAGATTAATGAGCCTCGGGTTGAGGAAACTCCCACACCACCACGTGAGAATCAGAGTGAGGAAACTCCCACACCACCAAGTGGGAATCAGACTAAGGAAACTCTCACACCACCAAGTGGGAATCAGACTGACCAAACTCCCACACCACCAAGTGGGAATCAGACTGACCAAACTCCCACACCACCACGTGGTAGGACTAAGTCAATGGCTGCGAGAAGACGAGTCATCACACCTCCGCGTTAAATGTTTAAGGGAATGTTTAAGGGAATGGCTGTGGAGGAAGAACCTGGAAAAAGCGAGGAAGCAAAGAAAGCTGTAGAGAGAGGAAAATCCAGTGTGAAAGTTGTGGAAGAAGAGAACACCAGTGAGACAGCTGAGAAACACGTTGAGGAAGCTGTTGAGGAACAGCCTGGGAAAGCTGTTGAGGAATATACTGAGGAAGAAAAACAAAGGTGGATCATGGTCGTTTACAAGGAATCAGCGGGTCCTTCGATCATGCATAGGTGCAAGGAGAAGACAACGATGTATGGAAAACCGAAAGGCAGGCCAAGGAAGATGGTTGGTGATGCTGCACCTAAGAAGAAGACTGTTGGTGCACCTAAGAAGAAGACTGTTGGCGCACCTAAGAAGAGAGGCAGACCAAGAAAAAATGTTGGTGATGCTGCACCAAAGAAGAATGATGGTACACCGCAAGCTGGGAGGGGAAGAGGAAATGTGAACCATCACAGTGGGTGCAGACTCCTTTCACGGAGGGGAAAACCGATGATCTTGACGGACCGACGAAGAAGCGTAAAACAAAGGCTTAGCCTTATGATGTTATGTATTTAGGATGTTAAGTATTTATGATGTTAAGTACTTTGGATGTTTAAAACTTGGTAGGAAAAATGCTTTTGGATGTTTAAAATTTGGTGTGTTGCAACAGATTTGGAAAACTAAAGTTACAAATGTTACTATGCTCAAAAATTAGTTAGTTGGATAACTGGATTTACTGGGTTTATTATTAAAAGAATTAAAACACATGTAAACCGTTAAAAAATATATTTTTAAAAAAATATATATATTAAAAAAAATGCATTTCACATGTAAAACGTGCAGCCGTCATATGAATATGTAATACCCATATGTAAAACGTGCAGCTGTCATATGAATATGTAATATTATATTAACACTTAGTAATACCCATAGTAATCTCTAGTTCGTAGTAAAACTACCTTACAAATAGTAAAACTTTGGCAATTTTTTAAGTTTTCCTAGTAAAACCATCTCACAATGGAAGATTTGGTAGTAGAACCGATGATTTTACTCTATTCTTATCGTTAAAGAAGATATTTACATAAACAACTTACCAGAAATACATATTTTGTGAAATTCTCTTTACTATTACCTAACCATTCACATACTAACAATGAAAGTTAAAGAAGTTTTTTTGGGAAATCGATAAGATTTTCTTAAACTATTGAAAATAATCATCAAAAAGAGTCTATTTTATATATTTATTATACACATAGCCTTTGAATTGAAAATAATCATCGAATTTAGTCTAAATTAACATCATAAACAATTTATCTAGTAACATATATCGGTTTCAAATTTCACATAGTAAAACCAGTAAAACCTAGTAGTCCAACTTGCATATAATAATCCTAGTAATATGAAGTATTTCAAATTAGGCATAATAATACCAGTAAAACCTAGTAGTCCCAATTACACATAGTAAAACCAGTAAAACCTAGTAGTCCAACTTGCACATAATAATCCTAGTAATATCAAGTAGTCCAAACCGAGTAAATCCTAGGTAGTACCCGAACCACTTCCACATTCAAAATATGATGCCATACCTTCTCCTCTGGCTCTGCATGTCCCTCTGGAACTCCCTCTAGATCTCCATTTGCCTCTTTTTCCTCTTCCACGGAATTCTCCTACTGATGGAAATCTTGTTTGTTGTGGTTTTCCTTTCTTCTTTTCAAAATTTGGAGGAAGTATTTTCTTTGCTCTAACATCTTCTGGTATAACCCAATCGGACATATGAGGAACAAGATAAATTATCCTGTGATAAGCCAAAGCCAATTGCTCCACTAAATAGTATTTTGAACAATACTCAGACAGATGGAGTTCCCTTCCAGCTGCCTTAGTCATGAATGTGGCAGCAGCTACTCCATGCACACAAGGGTATTTGTCTTTATTAAATTGCTCACAGCTGCAAGTTTTCATAGCCATATCAACGGTATAAACCTTCCCGTCAAAACCATGCACACTATACTCAAGATGGAAGCTGTTTAACTCTTCAACCGTGAGAAACCCTGTTTCAAAACATCTTTTAGACATTTCTGTTTCCAAAATAGGCACAAGCTTCAATGTGTATGGTATCTCAGCTGCCTTCTTCCTGTACTTGTTAAACCATTCAGCCATTTTTGAAATGATTACATCAAACATGGGTAGTAAGGTATACTTTCTCGCATCCTTAATGACACCATTAAAAGATTCTACTGAATTGGTGGTGTCAACATTGTACCTATCTCCTTCAAAGTAACATCTAGCCCATTTCTTCTCTTCAATACTTTTGTCAAGATACACCGCTGCACTAGGATACTTCCTGCGAAAAGCATGGTAAAGGTACTTGAACTCCGCCACTGTATAAGCGTGTGCGCATTCTCTAAATTTGAATGCACAAGTATCTTTGTTGTTATGGACATAGCCTTTAACATTCTGAGACAAATGCCATATACAATACCCATGTTCGACCTCAGGGAACACTAGGCGTACTGACTTGATCAAGCTTTTGTTTCTATCTGAAAGAAGCACCAATCCTGGGACATCGGATAACACTATTTTCAACTGTTCCATAAACCATATCCAGCTTTCATCATTCTCACCATCTGCTACACCAAACGCAATTGGGTAGTGGTGATGATCGGGATCCTGAGCAGTCGCAACAAGGAGAACTCCACCATAAACATTCTTGAGGTGTGTTGCATCCACAATGAGGATTTTCCTTATCGCACGGAACCCTTCTATGCTAGCTCCTAGGGCAAAGAACAGGTACTTAAATTTTTGGGCCTCATCCACTTCCACACGAGTTCTTGTGCCAATATTTGTTTGCTCCAGCATGTGCATATAACTGTATAATAATGTAAAACTCTCTTCTGGACTTCCTCGCACTTCATTAGCAGCTTCTCTTTTTCCTCTCCATGCCGAGGTGTATGATACTTTCACACCAACCTTGCGATGAACCAAATCAATCAGAACTTTCGGAACTGGTGTATCAAATGTACCAGGATAATCTTAAGCCAAAACAGATGCAACGATTTGTGGTGTGCATTTCCTTCTATCACGCAGTGTTCTTGTAGTAACAACAGAACATGTATGCTCCTTGATGTAACTTCTAACCGTCTAAAGATCTGAATTCTGTAACTTTGCAACTCGCACAAACCACTTGCAACCTTCATTGGCTCCTCGGCATTTAATCACAAATCTCTTAGTATCCGACTTAATTATATCAAACTCAAAACAGTTCTGATGTGAAGCCATCTGAATATGAACTTTTGCTGCCTCCTTGGTGGTAAATTCTTGACCTAAAACCAAATCCATACCATCATCCCGTGGTTGATAGTCAACATGTGGTGCTACTTCTATATCTTCAAACACATGCTCATCTCTTTCAGTGACATTCTCATGCCTCTCAATGTCTTCGTGAAAAGTTAGCACACCACCAATAACTTCATTATCAGTTACATCATTCTCATTACCATCTTCATCACCAGCATCTCTATCAGGAAATGTTCTTGTAACAACAGAACATGTATGTTGGTTGATGTAACTTCTAACCGTTCAAATATCTGAATTCTTTAACATTGCAACTCGGACAAACCACTTGCAGCCATCTTCGGCTCCTCGGCATTTAACCACATATATCTTGGTATCCGACTTCACTATATCAAATTCAAAACATTTCTGATATGAAGCCGTCTGGATAAGAACTTTTGCTGCCTCCTTGGTTATAAATTCTTGACCTATAACCAAATTCATACCATCATCTCGTGGTTGATTGACACCATCATGCATCTCAATGTCTTCGTTAAAAGTGAGCACACCACCAGTACCATCTTCATCACCAACCTCTATAGTCTCTCTACCGGGTAGACCAACATGGACATCCATTTCATCATTCTCAGTACCATCTTCATCACCAGCCTCTATGGGCTCTCTATCAGATAGACCAACATAAACATCATCATTTTCATCATCTTCTTCTGAAATTTGCACTTCTTCTTTGATGAACTCCACATGTAGAACACTTCTACACTTCTCATGATTTACTTGCAGTAGATAACCAAAAACGTCTTCATCATTCCAGATGTATGATGGCTTATACGAATACAATACCATTGGAAAGTAACTAATCTTCACTTCCACCTTAGATTCATCTACCTTTATCTTTCTACAAATACGCTTAACCAAACCAGAGTAATTGATCTCTTCCACTGATTTCTTCAACAAAATCGTGTGAATTTCATCTTCTCCTTCACCATCTCTAGAGATTCATTTTATTTCAGCCCCATCCTTCATATAATATCCCCCCTAATCAAAAAATGATTGTGCAATGCGGATTTTCCATTTTCCTGGAAAATGGTATATCATTAGAATTTTCAATAGTCAGATGATTAGAATTAATTCTCACACAGTACCATTACATAGTAATACTAGTAATACTAGTAATACCAGTAGGAATTATAAATATAATAATACGAGTCTGAATTGTAAATTTAGTAATACTAGTAATACCAGTAAGAGTAAAAGAGTAATGAAAATAGGGAAGGGGTAGTGAAATAAGTTTAGGGGGTATGAGGCATATATGGAATTAGAGTCCCACTCAGTCTTCAAACCCAGGTTGAAGAAAATAAAATTAATTAAGTAGTACTCAGTCTTCAACCCCAGGTTGAAGAAAATAAAATCATTCAGAAGTTGCTTGCATCATCTCAACTACCTAATTACTTGGAAAAATGGCTCTAAAATATGTTTTATATTTGTTGGCCTTCAAGCACATGCTTGAACAGCATGTACCAAGGCACGGCCCTGGTTGTATAGTTCTATTCGAGCTTTTTGCACATATTTAGAAAACATTTTTTCTAAGTATATTATATTAAAAACGTTTTTTTAAGTTAGCAATAGTATATTAAAAACGTTTTTTCTAAGTATATTTTTATACTTTAAAAAGTTTTTAATGCTAAGTTTACCAATTAGTAATACTATATATAAAATATTTTGAAATGTTCTTAATCTTTTAAAACTATTAAATTATTACAATATTTTTATTTTTAAATATTTTAAAACAATATTTAATTTTTTTTCTTAAACATTTATAAAATATCTAATTGATAGTTTTATATTTTTTAATTTAGGATTTATTTTTTAATTAGTCAGATCATGAATATAGATTTTAATATATATTAAAAACATTTGGTATAAACAATTTAAATTTTTGTATATTTTATTAAAATATTACTTTTATTTAATTTAAAATTTTGAAAAAAAAAATTACTTTTGCCTAATTAAGAAAATTCTCAACAAACAATTTTGCATTGAGAATATTTCGTTGGGAATTCTTTGCAAATACACATCACATATTAAATTCATCATAAATTTTTGAATTTTTTTTGACGAACTTCCGAAAAAAAATCCAATGCCCTAGTTCTAGATGAAGAATTCATCGGAAATTCATCATAAATACTCACTCTCAACCGATTTCTAATGATTTTCTCCGTCGGAAATCGACTAGTTTTTGTAGTGTAAAGTCAGTTTTTAGATAGTTAAATATATTTATTATGATTTTTTTTAAATGATATATTTCCTTGATGAAACCATTTTGAGAAGAGACTTTGCATTTGAAGATTGTTGAGTTTAAAACTGAAGGGCACTATTTGGTCAAACGTGTGTTTTGAAGATGAGAACTAGTATGGTAGATTTTCAATATTTAGATAGATTTTAATTTAGTTTTGTCAGCGGTTTTTATTTCATTTTGTGTAATAATCTAGTGTGCTTTTAATTAGATGTTATTAGTTTAACTAGAAAGAGATCCTGAATTAAAATAACCATTAGGACGAAATCAAATTACATGATATAGTTTCGGGCCTAAAAGATTAAGGTTTTAGTCTGAACCTCCTAGTAATTTAAAAAAAAATCTAATGGGTTATGCTACAAAATTGTCATTAGATTCGAAATACAATTCTCTACCTGAAGTTTAGTCAAATGTTGCATTAGATGCTTTGAGTTTTAAAAATTGGATTTTGCTTAAGCACATGTCCAATTGAGTTGTGTTTGGGCTTAGTCATTTTGGGCTTGGTTATTTATGAGTTTTTGTTTATTTGAACAAAAGACGAATATCACAAGTAGATTATGGTCAAACTCAATTGTCAATTGTAGTTATTATTCGTAAGTTTCATTAATTAATGCTTGGATTTTGGACTGATTTTGGAAATTTCCATAAAAATAAATCAACTAAATTTCATTAAGTTTTTTAATACTCAAAATTTTTTGTTATCCGGTTTAATACTCCAACTAATTATTTTATTCATTATAATATACAAATTTTTAAAATTCTGCCCATCTTAATACTCAATCTTTATTTATTTTAGTTAAAATACTAATAAATTTCAAATGAAATTTAAAAAATTTCTAAAATTTATGAAAAAATCTCAAAAAATTCTAATTTTATTTTATGTTTGAAAAATAAAAGTAACTAATTTTTTCTAATCTTAAACTTTGTAATAAAATTTTCAAATTTTAAATATTGAATTTTGTTTTTTGAAATAGAATTATTTGTTTACATTCAAAATTATTTTTTAAAACTTTTATTTTTTCTCGCTAATTTATTTACCTTCTTTCCTAAATATTAAAATAAAATTAGAAATTTTTCATATTTTCTCTTAGATTTTAGAGATTTTATTAATTTTGTTTGAAACTTATTATTATTTTTAATTAAAATAAATAAAGTTTGGTATTAAAATGGGCAAACTTTTAAAATTTTGTATATTATAGTGAGAAAAATAATTAGTTGGGGTCTTAAACCGGGTAACAAAAAAGTTTGAGTATTAAAAAGTTTAATGAAATTTAGTTAGGGTATTTTTATGGAATTTTCTCTTCTACAAAATTGATCTCTCTACATCTTGTAAATATTATTTTCCTAATTTCCAAAAAATTGATCTTTAGTTAATAGATTGACATTTTTTGATTTATCACGTTTTGTATGTTTACTACCTACACCAAAGGACAATAATAGATTTGTTGTAGAGATCATTAGACTACTATTACCACAATTATACTAAGTACATCTGTTTTTTTTTTCTTTGCATCTTTCTGTTTTAGTTTACAGAAATAAATGTTATGTGGACAAGGTGAACATAGTCGAAGATATTATTCAACGTAATGTGTATTCCCATATTATATGTTTGACCACAATAAATGTTTTGCTATAAAAATTTATGAACTTCTAAATCAACGTTTTCGTAAGTTAATTATTACTTTTTTGGAAATATTAGACGTTGAATTGTTGAAATTAACGCAGACTATGAATAATATTGACTTAATAATGATGGTTAAACGGTTGTATGTACGACTAAACCGGAATTAATTGCAAAACCGATACAAGTCATGATGAAAATAACCATCCGGTTTATTTGCCTTGGGCAGCAAGTCCCACAATATCGCTTGTAGATTTTGCATGAGTTTCTTGTGAACTTTACAGTCGATGGCACAACTTGTAATAACTTGAGATAATTTAAACTTATATGTAATTTTGAGAAAACAGAATTCTGACGTGGCTTGTAACAACTAGTACGGACCGCCGAAAATTCATTTTTCTGTAAATAGCAAATTATTGGAGAATGACAAAAAAAAAAGAAGCAAATTATGAGAAAATGAAATAAAATAACAAAGATAATTTAATGTGGATTAATTTTGACCTGATAAAACGGCATATTTATAGTTTAACCTGATTTCAAATTTATCCATACTGTTTTTATTTCTCTTGTGTAAAGATCAATTTATCACTGTTTACACCATATATGTATTGATATTGTCGGTGTTTCTACTTATTGATTATTTTATGATAATATATCATCAAAATGAAAATATAAAATAAGTTCTTAAAAATGATCCTTAACAATTTAATTTTTTAATAAAAAACTTACACGATTATAAGTTTTAGATATTTACTTAAAAATCTTCTATTTATCCAAAACATATAAGACATTAATTAATTTTTACCCTGATAAAAAGGCATATCTATAGTTGAAAATGATTCCAAATATATCCATACTGTTTTTTTTTTGTATAAATCATCAACTTATCTATACTGTTTTTTTTTTTGTATAAATCATCAACTTATCTATACTGTTTGAATATTATATATGTACTGTTATTGTTGTGTTTCTAATTATTCATTATTTATGATAATATATCATCAAAAATTGAAAATATAAAACAATTAGTTATTGCATAGTTGACAATATTCTTAATTGATTTATTTTGGGATAAAAGAGTAATATGATTATATGAATTAAAGATTTGCTTAAAAATCTTCTATATTATTCAAAACGTATTGGAACATTTAAAATGTTTCTTAAACATTTCCTTGCTGAATTAGATGTAAATTACCTTAAAAATGAGTGTTCTCAAGACAATAAAACGTGGTCAAAGAATGGTGTGAATAATTCCCAAAAACGTTCAGTAAAATGGAATTAAATAAGCGTTGAATAAGCAGTAAGAAAGAGATTGTACAGAAGATTTTTATGTAATTAGAGGAGGAGAGAATATCGTAACAAACTAAATATTGACTCCTTGACCAAAACGTCTCTCTTATCTAAAGATCCCTTCTTCTTCTCTCTCTCTCTATATATATAAATACATGTGTGTATGTAACGAAACCATACATTACACCCGAAACGCTCTCTCTCTCTCTCGATTAGGTTACCTTATACACTTCGTCTTCTTCATCATCAATCTCGCTCGTTTGCACAATGGTTGACGCTAAACAAGTCCGCTTCATCGTCGGAGTTATCGGTACCATCATCTCCTTCACAGCTCATCTCTGTTTTATTTGAATCCAAACAAAGTTACATAGATAACTCTGTTTTCATCGAGTCGAGGCTTAATAAAATCGGCGATCTCTAATCCATACTTCGTATGCTTAGAGCTTTTACTCTAATGTCTGATCTCTATTCTTCGAAACCGATATTATTCAATATGCTCATGAGATTTGAAATGCGAACAAGTAGTTCTATCATCGATTGTCATATAAATGCATATAGATTCACGTCTTATTTGTGTGTTGAGGTTTGATTCTAATGGTGGATCTCTTCATGTATACGTTGTAACTCTGTTTTTTTTTGTTGAGCTTGATGGATCTCTAATGGCGTTTGTATTTCTGTGGTGATTCAGGGAACGTTATCTCTTTCTGTCTCTTCTTCTCGCCAGTGTAACTTCCCTTTCTCCTCCCTCGTCTTCATATGAGCGTGTTTTTTTTTTTTTTTAATTTTACGTTTAATATACACTCAATCTGTATACATATATGTACATGCAGGCCAACGTTTGTGAGGATCTACAAGAGTAAATCTGTTGAGGAGTTTCAGCCGTATCCTTACGTGGCAACGATGATGAACTGTATGCTTTGGGTTTTCTATGGGCTCCCTGTTGTTCACAAGGATAGTATCCTTGTCACCACCATTAATGCAGTTGGTATGGGCTTCGAAGCTGTTTACATTTCCATCTTCTTAATCTACTGTGGCGGCAAGAAAAACTTCAGGGTATGCATATATAGTTTCAAATCTTTAATCATTATTCTTCTTGATTTTGATTGAATGTTCTTGATTCTGCAGAGGAACATTGGGCTGTATCTTGTGGCTGAGGTTATTGCCGTGGCTGCGATTGTTTTGATTACTCTTTTCGCTATTCAAAACTCGTTTGCCAAACAGACTTTCGTTGGTGTCATTTGTGATATCTTCAACATTGCTATGTATGGAGCTCCTTCACTTGTCATCGTAAGTTAAACTCTCTCTCGCTGATCTTGCATTCATTTGATACATTACTTGGGTGGGTTTTTGAGTAATGATTACTACACAGAAAAAAGTGATAAGGACGAGGAGTGTAGAGTACATGCCGTTTTGGATATCTTTCGTTAGTTTCATTAACGCTGGCATTTGGACTGCTTACTCTCTGATCTACAAAGTCGATCTCTACGTTCTCGTAAGTTCTTTTCTTTTTTTTGTTTAACTTTTTGTATATATTGATAATTTTCCCTAATATTATGTATTTATATTATCTTTGTACAGATAAGCAACGGTCTAGGAACGGCCTTGTGTGCATCTCAGCTAGTTGTCTATGCTATGTACCGCAACGCTACTCCAAAGGATGACAATAAAACCAAGCCTTCGGAGATTGAAATTCCAGGCACCGTCTGAGTTTCATCATGTGTTTCACATATACATACACATTTGTGTGTGTATGTATTTGTCTTTTATTTTTGTTTGGTTTTTGTAGAATCTTAAATAACATTACTTCTTTTTTTAATTTCCTGGTTTCCGTATGATTTTTAATCAAATATTGATTTGTCAAAAGTTTCTCAATTGTTTCGCTGAATATTAATTTTTTGTTTTTTTTTCTATTTTTGTAAGTTTTTATTTGCTACTCTAAGAGCAAGCAATTAAACTGACAAAACAATTTCAATAGAAACGTGACTCTACTCAAGTCTTGTTGAACATTGTATATACAACTTTTTGTTATTTTCTATTGACAATTATACTTTCTGTGGGACCAAACAATATAATAAAACAAATAGACTGACATTAAAGTTACCCTTTTAATCAAATTATTCACCATAGAAAATCCGAAGTAGTTTTCAAATTGGCCTCACCATAAAATCTGTAACATATGATTCGTAGAATATGTAATATGTTTTGTTTCTTATGTATTTTTAGCTTAGGTATGGAACAGAATGACGCCATATTGTAAAACCTATACGTGTGCTTAGTATATACGCACACATCCGTAGTTACAAGTTTCAACACCGAGAAAACAAAAGAAGAAGAATGAAAGGAGTTTATGGCCACGTAACTAATTACATGACACGGCGTTTCTTTTTCTCAGGTGTTTCGTGAACTTGAGCTTTGATTCCATACGTTCTCACTTGGAAGTTCTCAAATGCTTCCGAAACTGCTTCCACCTGTTCACATCATCGCATACCCAATATTTAATAACAAAGAAAGCAATGTGATGATACTCGACAACTGAGTCAACATATATCACAGACCAGTTCAGGCTTTTTGGCATATACTCTCACGATCATGTCTTGAAATGTTGTTGGTAACAAGTGACTAACTCGTTCTTCAGGTATCACAAACTTCTCTTCACTCTCGTAATCCTGTACAAGAAAACCTTTTATCCTATAGGGTCTTTTTGAGATTATGGTGTTGTACAAGAACAGAGAGACGATTGTGTACCTTGAAGAACTTGATGCTGAATGTGAAAAACCCCCCACAAAAGAAAAAAAAAGGAGATAAGCTGGTTAGAATTATACTTAGTTAACTGAAATAAACAAAGACGCTAAAAACAGTGTTTGTTTTTCTTTACCATTCAAGAGGGTTTTCTCTCCCACGAGCTAAATCAATCTTGACATTGGTAACAGCGATCTCCTCTTCTTTTAGTGTTATGCTTGTATGCTTCTGTTATATTAAAAGCTGAGATGAGTACTGTATATAGTTTTCCTCTTTCTTAGTCAAATGTTATAGATTTACAAACCTGAGAACAGACGATATCTTGAGCAGTCACAGCTTTGAAATGTTCGATTTTTTCCTTGGGAACCGCATACTCGTTACAGAACTGCATGTAAACACGAAGGAAATGTTAAAACTAATTAAAGCAGAAACTGAGGAGAAGATGCTGTATAATTACTTGGTACAGCTGCCTTCTGCGAACACGGAGTATCAGGTCTTTAGCTTCTGCAAGTTCTGGATCTGGAGCTATTTCAATGGTTTTGAGGATTGTATCGTCCAACTGCAATTGCGGAGAACAAGAATTATATAGAGAAGAGCAAAGGAACTTGTTTCACAGAGGCAACTATTTTGTCTCCGGAGGAAGGAATGTACACACCTTCCAGTATTCAGCTGGGTCGTCAATGTTAGTAGAAATCCCCAAGTAATCGTTAGCTTTGACCATGGCATCAACTATCATAAGCTCTATTGCCTGCACATGAATGAAAAGAAACCATGTGTTAAACAGAGAAGAAACAAAGAGAATGATAACGGTACAACAATACCTTTACTTTCGGATGTGTGTAGACAGTTCGATAGAGATCAGCTCGAGTTGCAAATAACTTGTGAACGTTACGGTCTGCAAAATTCACTCGGTCTTACAAGGGAGTAGTAGAGGCAAACGAAAAAAATACAGAATATATCAGTTGAGAAAAAAAAAACTCACACTCCTTAGCGCGATAGCAGATTTCGTTGTCCATGACTCTCATCGTCTCTGTCAGTCTAGAAATGTTCTGAGAATTAGCAAATTAACAAAGGACTGAAATGACTATAAAGTTGAATGAAGACCTTTGGAACTGAAAGTTGCATCCCAGTCCACAAGCTCGAGAATCACGAACAAGGTAGTCAAACCTATAAAATATTGTGGACAAACAAAATGATCTTCCTAGTAAAAAGGTGCAAATCTATGCAACACCATGTGAGAAAAGGAAGAAATTGCAGATTACTTGTCCACATCAATCCCATTTCGACCATTAGCAACAATGTCATACAAGAAACGTTTCTCTGCGTTGCTCTGCAGAATATGAAAAGGTGAAAATATATATACCAAACGTAAGTACTTGCTCATGTTTCACTAGAATAGAGAAACATGATTGTTATGAAACTTACTTTCAGCTGCGAAAATTCAGTACTCGCTAGGATCATATCCTGTTAAAGTAAGCATTTGAGAAAACCATCAGGAAAGAGAGAAAGGAAGCAACAAATATTACATATGAATTTGTAAAGGCTTAAAATAATGTCACAGTTTCCACTTTAAATACAAGGCCATTTGAGAGAAGCAAAGAAACTACCTTCACTCTTTTCAACATTTGAGCATCAATATCAATGTTATGCGTATCCACAATATGGTCAATCATCTTTGCAGACATTAACTCATGAGACCTGCATAAAAGAACTGGCGTATAAAAGCTGGACACTCTAGAGAGCCATAGAAGAAAAATGTTTAAGGCATCATTCTAATATGACATCAAGAGACACCCATGGCATTGATCTTTTGAAGGAATGTGAAACATACCACTCACAGCCACTCATGACCTTCGGCAGGAACTCACGCTCAAACATATGGCTGAAAGGCCCATGGCCAATATCATGGAGAAGCCCTTTAAACACAAACGGATTTCAGAAGTTGGAATTCAAGGAATAACGTAGTCATTTAGCAAACAATAGTTACCCGCAAGTCTCACAGTCTGAAGATCATGTCTGTCAATATCGAGCTCCATCCCCTATTTATATAGTATATCATGTACATTACAATCTTACACCATACTTTAAATAAAATGTGACAATACCACATGAAATCTGTATAGAGTTTTCAATACCTGGAAATTTTTTAGCTTCTGTGCAGTTTCGCCTGCAAGCCAATACACACCTAGAGAATGCTCAAACCTAGAATGCACAGCTCCGGGATATACCATGTTTGTCACTCCTGAACAACTCAAGACTCATTACAGTTAGAATTACTAACCTATCCTAAATACTAGATCAAAAGGTTTCACAGAGAAACATTAAACAAGACCAGCCTTGCTTATAAAACAAGAGGAGGCAACTTGAGCTGAAACACACAAGCTAACTCACCAAGCTGCTTTAGTTCACGAAGCCTGTCACAAGGAATCATATCAACCAATCAGCACATTGTGGTTTTAGCAAATCATCGAAAATCTAGAATGAAAAATGAGCACAATCCAAGAACTCACCTCTGAAACTGCTCCGTGTCAATGAATTTTAAGCAAAGCTGCAAATCAAAGTTGACTATATCAGCACAGATGCCACATTGATTCAATATTTGGTATACTATTCCAAACAGTTATGAACCGTAATCTAGTGGTTTAGAGAATCTCAAAACGCAAGCTAAATTGGAAATAATTCACACAAGAACCTAAATACAAAGCATAATCGCATCACACATTATACAATACACTACTGGAAGAATCCACCAACAGTTCCGTTCATCCAATGTTTCCGTGACCTAAAACTCAGGCATACATATCCTAAACAAGCTAAACCTTACGCTAGACATCAATCTCCATCAAAGGAGCTTCACAAATCACAGCTAGAAATCAACTACGAAGAAACTATCATCCAGATTCCAACTCGAACAACAAGCACCGGAGATTTCACATAAAACCTCAACAGAGCGAGAGAGAGCATAACAGATAGAGTTCCGGAGGCTACTTATCTCGTCAACGAACAATTTAGAATGAAGGAAACGAGAAACGGAGAAAAGAGAAGAGAAGAAATACAGGATCGAGGTAGATGTTTCCATGAACGTTGTCGTAGACGTGCTTGCTGAAACGGAGCTCGTTCGTCGGAGCGCCGGCGGAGTAAGCCGGCATATTTAGGTCTTCGTTGCAATACGCTCCCATCAGGTTTGGATTTCACGTCGCTCGCTCGCTGTATCTCCGGAGGTTGCAGAGAAACTGAAAAATGGTAACCGAAAATTGAGAAAGCGATTTGAATTTTAAGCTCTGCTGCAGAAGTTAAGAAAGAGAGAGAAGAGGGATAGAATCTTGAAGACCCTTTGACGTATACGCGATTGATATTCCTTTATTCCTTTTAATTTAATTATAATAAACAAACTGCAAATAGAGCCCTGAACTTTTCTTTTATTTTATGAAAACTGGACGTACTTCAAATATTATCTAATTAAACCCTAAGCTTATTTTTGACATGTAAACTAAACCTAGGCCTGGACATTTTGGGTATCGGTCAGTTTAATTCGGGTATTTTGGGTAATTTATTTTAAAATACTTTTGCAAATTTTAATAAATTTTTAAATTTTATATATGTATATTTACTTATGTTATATATATAAATAATTTTATTTATTTAGACACACGTTTTCTAGTTTGTTTCGGTTATTTCATAAATCAAAAATATAAGAATTGTTTAGATAAAAGATTTCAATTTGTTTTTAAGTTTTTAGTTCAGTTTTTCTGTT
Source organism: Moricandia arvensis (assembly GCA_905132765.1). NCBI lineage: Eukaryota > Viridiplantae > Streptophyta > Magnoliopsida > Brassicales > Brassicaceae > Moricandia > Moricandia arvensis. The sequence continues at coordinate 39,940 of CAJHQP010000725.1, read as the reverse complement.
TTTTTTGTCTAGGTCTAATATTATAAACCATGACATGACCTGGATTTTCACGGTTTGGACGCGGCGTGTAAGCACACATTTTTTTCTAATTCATTGCAGTTATAGAGCTGGTTGTTGTGATGTTTCAAAAAAAAAAAAAAAGAACCCTGTTGTTGTGACTTGTGCGCGTTATTTTGGTAAACATGATTTCCTTTGCATAGAATATAAATGTAGGGCTCTATTTGTAAATTCCATTTTCTAAGTCAGCAAATAGAAGAAAAAAAAACGTTTTATTATAAAATTTCAGTTAGAGGTGGTTTTGGACTTTTGGTGGTGGAGAAGTGGGTTCATGTGCGGTTCGGAATATACGGAAGATGATTGTATCTTGACCAAATAGCAATTGGTAAAATAATTTCGGTACAAAGAAACAAATTATATCAAACCGAACCGGCTAAAAACCGGAACCAACGTGGCGGGCTCAAATTAAAAGGAAGCTTTCACAATTATTCTCCGGACGTGAGCAGAGTAGCAGCTTTTCGTGTGTTAGGGTTCCGATTTGACTCGAGTCAACTCAATCGGAGACGGAGAGAAAGAAGATTCGAGCATCGAATCACAGCGGGAAAGGAGGCGGAGTAATGGAAGAGCTTCCGAGCATAACCGTGAGTCAGCGCGAGCAGTTTCTGGTGGAGAACGATGTATTCGGGATGTACAATTACTTTGACGCTAGTGACATCGCTACTCAGAAGTTCCTGTAAGATCGATCGTTGCTTGTGTTAAAATTTGATTTGCTTTCTACTAGCTTTTCTTCGCAATCTACAAGATGAATCCTACTGATGAAAGTTTTTTTTATAGGGTGGAGATTCAGAGAGATAAGCAGATGGATTATCTGATGAATGGGTTAAGGCAGCTTGGCCCTTCGTTTTCGTCCTTAGATGCCAAGTACGTATCTTCTATTTGTGTGTTGTGTTCATAGCTGAAATTTCAAGTCCAAAAGTTGATTGTGACAGTCCACTGTGTAGTCGTTGAGAGACTTTAGGTGTTCCCTTTGAAATTTGCACAGATTTTCACATGTTCAAGAGTTTGTAAGTATTTTTTGGATGCCAATAGATGAAATAAGTTGAATTTTGGCTTTTGGATTTTGAACAGTCGGCCATGGCTTTGCTACTGGATTCTTCATTCAATTGCTTTGCTTGGGGAGTCTGTGGATGATGAATTAGAGAACAATACCATCGACTTTCTTGGACGTTGCCAGGTTAGGCTTCATGCTCTGTCTAAGCCAATCGTGGAAGTGCTTCTTTTTTTTAAAAAAAATTGGTAACTAGCTTGCTTTCGGGCCTTGCTTGTTCAGGGCTCTGATGGTGGATATGGTGGTGGTCCTGGCCAAGTAAGTATATGTCTGTTTCTTAAAAATGTGTGCATCACTATAATTATATGAAGTTTAAACTTATAAAGGAGACTAGATCGTTTTATTCTGCTAGATCTCTTTGGTGTAATTTAAGATTTGATGCATCCCTCATTATTTGGTTGTAAATATTCCACATATGGCAGATAAATTTAGGATTATATTATTATTTAGCCTGCCTTTTTCTCTCGTCCATTAGTAATGTAGATCTTTTCTTCACAGCTTCCACATCTTGCAACAAGCTATGCTGCAGTGAATACTCTTGTTACTCTAGGAGGTGACAAAGCCCTTTCTTCAATTAATAGGTGGTGAATTCGTTTTTCTCTATGGTCAGTTTCTTTTCAATAAGAGACCACTGATATAGAAGATGTGTTCATAATTTTTCAGAGATCAAATGTCTTGTTTTTTAAGACGAATGAAGAATACAAATGGAGGTTTCAGGTTTGATCCTTTCTGCTTGAACTTCTAAAAGGCATCATTTTTACTGATAACGCGCTATTATGCATTCTTATTGCCGTTAATGCCATAATAGTTTGTCATGTTGCTTCGTCAATTGTTGCTTGTCTCCTCTCTATTGCATGCTCGTTTTAAATTCTGCTGACTTAGTCTCTGATCGTCAGGATGCATGATATGGGAGAAATAGATGTGCGTGCGTGCTACACTGCGATTTCGGTGAGTTTTACCACCTTTCAATTTCCCATTTTCTCCTCTTGGGACACCAAACCTTTTAGGCTCAGTCAGACCAACAACTCAGGCCTATTTTGCTATGGTTATTACATTAGGATATGATTAATAGTCTACTTCTTTCCACACTCGCTCATCGGATAATTTGCAGAGAGCTCGTATTGAGCACTAAAAGTCTTGCATCGTATGGTTAGCTTTTTCCTTGATATGGTTGACTTCTCTTCTGAAACAGATTGCAAGCATCCTGAACATTGTGGATGATGAACTCACCCGAGGCTTAGGAGATTACATCTTGAGGTAGCTCTTCGTGTTACTTTTATCTCGCATGATTCATGAATTTTCCTTGTAATTTTTTCTTAACTCACTTTATTTTGAGCAGTTGCCAAACTTATGAAGGTGGCATTGGAGGGGAACCTGGCTCCGAAGCTCATGGTGGGTATGGCCTCTTACATACTTTCTTAATGTTGAAGCTTTAATTGCTATGGCTACCTATAACTTATTTCCTGAAAATGTTGAACTGTTACCTTTGCTTATTACCATGTAATTTGTTGTTTAGGTACACCTATTGTGGTTTGGCAACTATGATTTTAATCAATGAAGTCGACCGCTTGAATTTGGATTCCTTAATGGTAACATACAATTCCGTTTTGAGATGACTATTGAAATACCTTTTCTTCTCCTTGAAAGATGCAGTTTTCTTACAAATTAATTATCTGATGAAATTAGAATTGGGTTGTACATCGACAAGGAGTTGAAATGGGATTTCAAGGTAGGACGAACAAATTAGTCGACGGTTGCTACACTTTTTGGCAGGTCAGTCTTCTAACTCTCCTTGTGTCATTCGTTACCTGGTTTATGTTTTAGCAATGATTAGAGGTCCTACTCGAAAATTCTCCTATACTCATCTTCTTCGTTTTTTTGGGTACGTGTTAAAACAGGCAGCACCTGGTGTTCTACTACAGCGATTTTTTTCATCCCAGGATCTGGTACCTCATGGATCATTACATATGTCACAAGGGACAGATGAAGATCATGAGGAACATGCTCATGATGAAGACAGTGATGAAGATGATTCTGATGAGGACAGCGATGGAGGTATGTGCTTAGCTCTCCTACCATCTGGCCCATCTAAAAAATCTAGAACACAACTGAATTGTAGTTAGTTTTGTTTTGTAGAATCAGGGAATGGTCACCAAGTCCATCATACATCTACCTACATGAACAAGAGAATTCAACCTGTTTTTGACAGCCTCGGCTTGCAAAGATATGTGCTCTTGTGCTCTAAGGTACAGTTACTAGTTGCTTTGTTACCAGTCAAGTTTAGACATGCATACACACTTGTATGCTCATTTACTTGCTCAACTGGTGTTTATTATATCCTCCGCTTCGGTTCTTAGGTCCCTGATGGCGGATTCAGAGACAAGCTGAGGAAACCCCGTGACTTCTACCACACATGTTACTGTCTAAGCGGTCTATCCGTGGCTCAACACGCTTGCTCAAAAGACGAGGACACTCCTCCGTTGACTCGTGACATTTTGGGTGGCTACGCGAACCACCTGGAACCTGTTCATCTCCTCCACAACGTTGTCATGGATCGCTACAACGTAGCTATTGAGTTCTCCATAGAGCAGGATGACTCGTTTTAGCTTCATACGGGAAACTCCCAAGCCTGATACTATCTGAGAGAGTTTTCTTTAGTGTTGTATGTTAACCTGTCAACAGAAAGTTTTACTAATTTGATCTTAGAACCTATTGAGTTTTTATTAATTAAATGCGCATTTATATGATTATCTTTGGTGAAATTACGCTTTAATGAATTTAGTTTTTTGCATTTTTAAAACTAACGAAAATAACTACGTTCTTCAGTGTTTATTTTGTTTGGCATTTTAATTAAAAAGTATGCCAAAAATAATTATTTTGATGAAAGTTTGGAAGTTTTATTTCTGAAGGAATTAAAAAGTACGTTCAAGAAACTTAAGAGTGATACTCCAGATCTTAGAGAAATTAGAAGCTCTCAGCTCTCTCTACCGAACTCCGACGATCTTTATTTTTGTTCTAGTTAATTCGGCGTCGGAGAGACGCCGGAACTTTCCTTTTTCTTAATTTCTTTTTATTTTTCTCTCTACCATCTTCTTTCTGTCTGTTTGTCAAGATGCTCGTTTATTTTGGGTTAGAGAGACTCATCTGAAGCATGGATTCAAGGAAGATGGTGGCGAATCCCGATAAGATCTGGAGTGACGGCGAGATTGACGTGACGACAGTGATGTAGAGAGTCGGCTTTTAGGGTAGTGGAGAAGTCAGATATGTTTTCTTTTTTCAAATCCTTGGCGTATCCGGTTTGAGGACGACACGTGAGCTTGAAAGACGCCTCCTTTCACATAGAGTTGGTTCTATATGAGGCGTTAAGACGTGAGGAGGATATATTTGAAGGCAAGCTCACATAATATGGTTTTCCGATTCTTGGGCCACACGAACCATGGGCTACACCGTTTAGGTGGAAACTAAAGGTTAAGATACCAGACCCTTGCAACAAAAAGAGAAACTATTTAAACCATGGGTAGGGACTTTGCTTCTCGAAAAGCTTGGATCTGTTTTTTCATCGGCTCAAGCCTCGTCGTCAAGACCCGATTTTCATTACGGATCTATGTGTCCGATTTTGGCTGAGGGTCGCAACTCTAAACACCAAGAGGATGATGCTAACTTGAGGATGCACCTTTGGGGGTAGAAGCAACAGGTTCATGTACTCATATGTCAATCATTTGGAATATGTAGGTTAACTTAAGTTTGTACACAAGAGTAGTTTGGTTATTCTCTTGCATTAGTAGGGGTCGGTCGTACATTAGGTCGAATGTAGAGGCTTTAAGTGTTTTGTTGGCGTAAGAGTGAAGCTTTGGACCAATAGGATTGAGTCCAGCCAAGAGATGCACCGAGAGATGAAGAGATTTTAGTCCGGTGCAGTAATCATATCCTTGGGAGACTGTTGCCATTGCGTCAATTTGGTATCTTCACCAGGGGTGAACAGTTTTTGTATCCATTGCCTCACTTCTTGTGGTCCAAGTAGTTGGTTAAGAACCAGCTTTTCGAGTGTAGTGGGAAGAATGTTGTGTTCAATGGGTCAAAATTGCAACAAAGCTTTTATATTAGTAGTGTAAGATCCAAGTAGTGATTCTAGATGATACTAATTTCTTTGTTGTAAATGTGATTGAAACACCAGTGTGATGTAAGATCATGTGTATCCTTCATTGATTAATGAAAAGTTGACGTTAAACTAGAAAGAAAAAAAAGTACTTTCAAGATAGAAGTTCAAGAAGGTCAATAGGACTTCGATGTTAAAACAGTAGTTTAGGATAAAAGTACGACAAATAATAAAGTCAAGTCCCTTTCTGAAAATATTTATTTTAAAAGTTCGCCTCTCTCGTCTTCTTCCCCAATTGAGTCATTTGACCAGAGAGACTGGAAGCATTTACTTCATCACTTCCGCTGGCGACAATAATTATAATTATTGTTTAATAAAACCCAAAAAATATCAACGAAAATGGAAGAAGAAGAGACGCAGAAATCTCGGAAGGAAACGAAGAATCATCAGCAACAAAAGAAAGAAGAAGAAGACGACGAGAACAGACAAAGACGAGACCACCCAGAGATGTCTTCAAGATCATCCCTTCATTCACTACCACCAACGACAATAGATTCACCTCCTGACTCACCCAACACCGTCTCTTCAATCCCCGACAGCCACGGATCTTCTCCCCACACAGTCATCCCAACTCCTTCCGTCGCTTCCGTCGCCACCAAGAACGAGACTCCTTTTAGGGTTACTACTAACGCAGACTTGGCGGAGCAGAAGCTCGGCGAGAGTAGGAGGCGGCTGACGCCGAGCTTTTCTACGACTCCGCGTGAATCGAAACGGGCAAGTTTCGTTAGGAAGGCTTTGCTTGGGTTTAGGGTTTCTGCGTTTGTGTCGTGTCTCGTTTCCTTCTCTGTTATGGTTGCTGATAGAGATAAAGGATGGGCTCGTGATTCTTTCTACAAATACAAAGAGTTCAGGTTCTCAAGTTTCTTCCTTTATAGTTTCACTATTGGAAGTGTCTGAACATGTTTAGACGTAGAATCAGCTTTAGGGTTACTAGATGACTCTAATTTGGTCTTATCACTGTTTGGAATTTGAAGTTTTTTTCTGGAGATTAGATGTGAATGTCATGATTCTTTTTTGCATATACAAAAAGTTTCAACGTTGCTTACTTTTATAGCTTTTGAAGTATGTGAAGAGCTTAACAAGAAGAGGATCAGGGTTTAATAGGATTCAGGGTTTTTAGATGAGTCTGATTTGGTCGTATCACTTTGATTCTTTCTACGAATACAATAAGTTTTGGTAAAGTTTCTTACTTTCTAGCTTCACTAGTGTATGAAGATTTTTAGAAGGAGAGAATCAGCTTTAACATGATTCAGAGTTCCTAGATTCACCAGGACTCCAAAGATTCATATTTTAGGTCTCTGCTCAATCTTTTTTTTGGGGTAGATGACTCTGACTTAGTCTATTGTGTGGAATATGAATATATCTTCTTGAAGTCGTTTACTTTAAGCTAATGAAGTAATCTAATGGCCTGTTCTAAGCTTAAGTTATAATACTTTATCTTTAGTTTGCATTCTAAGCTGTTAAATGTTTTCTTGAGTTGATTTATTCATGAGTGTTTTTTTTTGGTTGCAGGTTCTGTTTGGCTGCGAATGTGATTGGTTTTGTCTACTCAGCTTTTATGATATGTGATCTCGTGTATCTGTTATCTACTAGTATTCGCAGATCACGACATAACCTCCGACATTTCCTGGAATTTGGTCTTGATCAAGTATGCTTCCTTTGCCTCTCTGGTTGTCTAATACTAATACGCTTCTCGCTATAGTACTGTTCTGGTGTCACCTTACCTCATCCTTTTCTCTTTCAAATGCGCATGACTGAAGTTAAAGTTACCTTGATCTTTGAGAGCATGAAACATCTCAGAGAATATATAACCAAAGATGTGATTTTGATCTTGTGAATCATCTGAGCCATTTGTTTCTGTTTATTTTGTACATAGCTTAGTGTGTGTCTCTTTGTGATGTTATATCATTGATTATTCCTCTCCATTAAATTGTATTCCCTTAGGAGTTAAAATGGGTTTAATGTTGCAGACGATAGCGTATCTTCTTGCTTCGGCTTCAACTTCAGCTTCGATCCGTGTAGACGATTGGCTATCAAATTGGGGAGCAGATAAGTTCCCAGCCTTAGCTAGAGCATCTGTCTCCTTATCTTTCGTCTCTTTCGTCTCATTCGCCTTCTGCTCCTTGGCTTCCGGTTATGCCCTTTGCTCACTCCGATCTATCTAATCTAAACCAAAACAAGCACAAGTTCGAGAAAAAACAATCTCATTTTGTTGCAACTTGTAACATATGAGTTGCATCCTTCTGCAGTACCACTAAATGGTTTATGGCTCTTGACCCTAAACTCTGTGTTGAGAAGAGGGTCCAGTTTCTTAATATTTCAAAAAAGAAAATGACATTTATTTCACTGGAGTAGTTTTATTTTGCCTGCTTTAGTGTTGCAGAATATTCAGTGTCGTAAACAGAAAAAAAAAAATAGATGTGTAAGCGAAAAAAAGTTTCTCAAACAAGTATAAGGGTTATTGGAACATGAATTTGGAAAGAGTCCAGTGATTTTAGAAGTTGACATATTTTTAAAAGTTATGTAGATTTAACAAATATTTACAAAATTTCTATCGCATATTTTGTATTGATTTCGATATATTTTTATTGAGTACTACAGATTTGCACAATATATCTTTTTTTTAAAAAAAAAAATCTTTTTAAGGCAATATACAAAACATTTTTTTAGAAAATTTTCAAAAAGAATCTCATGAGAAACACAAAATCTTTTTTAAGGCAATATATAAAACATTTTTTTAGAAAATTTTCAAAAAGAATGTCATGAGAAACACTGTTTCTCGTCCATATATAATATCATCTAGAGTGATTGACATATAGAGTGACTTTTTAAGTTTTTACTAGATTTTCAATTCGCGCTACGCGCGAGTTTATGAATAATTAGCTTTATTTTATTTTAATTTCATAATAATAAAATATATAATGTTTATATAGATTTTTATGAATTTATCTTCAAAGATGATTCATTATTATTTTATTTAAGTTACATAAAATTATATTTTTTAAATAATTATTATTTAAATATTTCTTAATTGTATATGTAAATGAATAAGTGTATTTATAAAGGGAAATTGTCAAAAAATATCACTTTCCTTGTATCACTTTTCAAAAATACCTTAATCACTTTTACCCTTGTTTTATAAGATGGAAAAACATACTTATAACCCTTGGGTTAATTAATCTAAGACTTATGGTTTAGAGTTAAGAAGTGGTGTAGGGTGGAAGTAGGGTTTAGGAATTCAAAATTTATGATTCTAATTAATTTTTTTAAAAATTGACCCTTACAAAAATGATATTTTTGAAAATGTCTCTTTAATGAAGGTAAAAGTGAAAAGTGGTACAAAGAAAGTGATATTTTTGAAAATTCCCCATTTATAAACATATTTATATTGTTTATTAATTATAATTTAAAATATATATATATATATATAATATTCTATGCATATTAACTATTTCTACATTTTTATTTATATTTTTATTTTTTATTTGAGTGGTATAAAATAGGGAAATTTTCAAAAATACCACTTTCCTTGTACCACTTTTCAAAAAAGACTTTAATCACTTTTATCCTTGTTTTTTAATAGAAAAAACACCCTTATAACTCTTGGGTTAATTAATCTAAAACTTAGGGTTTAGAGTTAAGGGGTGGTGTAGGGTGGGGGTAGAGTTTAGGAATGTAAAATTTAGAATTCTAATTAATTTTTAAAAATTGTACGTTTTTAAAAAGTGGTATTTTTGAAAATATCTCTTTAATGAAGGTAAAAATGAAAAGTGGTACAAAGAAAGTGGTATTTTTGAAAATTCCCCTATAAAATATTGTCCCATTTGCACAATATCCAACCTTGTTTTGTATTTACCAAATTTTTACATGAGAGTATAATTATTATATATTTATCGTGTACATGTATGTATTTGAAATACTCTTATTTATTTTCCAAATGCATCTCTGATAGTATACTATTTAAGTTTGAATCCTAATAAACATTTTGAAGAATTTAAATAGTGTTAAAGTTTTTTTAGATATAAGAAAAAGGAAAATAAATTTATAGAATTTTAACTAAAAGTAAATAATAACTTTTGTTAAAATAATAATATATCAAATTTCTAATATTAGATATATATCTACTTGATTTAGTTATATTATAAATTAATGTTGGAACTATGTTGTTTTATTAGTTCACATGTATATTTTCCTTAATTGTTAGAAATGTGTCAAATTGTTTTTAGTTTATTGATTACTATTCTTAGATAATATAGTTTCCAATTGACTAAAGTATAATGAATATTCTCCGTATATTTGTTTTATGTTTTCACCGAGACTATACTATAGTTTCATTATTATTTGTAAATAGTACTTAATTTTAACGAATTTATTGTAAATTTATTGGGATATTTCTATGTTTTCATATATTTTGTTAATGTGAAATTGGGATGCTCGTCTGCTATATTATTAATGTTATATATAAATTCTATGTAATCAATTTAAATAATATATAACTATATTTTGAAATCATGTATTTTTAGATTCATACTTTCTTTATTCGAAAGTTTTGTGTTCTTTAAAATATTGGGAAATTTTTAAAAATACCATTTTTTTGTATCACTTTTCACTTTTACATTCATTAAAAAGACATTTTACGTATATGTATTTGAAATACTCTTATTTATTTTTCAAATGCATATCTGATAGTATAATATATAACTTTGAATCCTAATAAACATTTTGAAGAAATTAAATAGAGCTTTTTTTTAGATATAAGAAAAAGGGAAATAAATCTATAGAATTTTAATTAAAATTAAATATATAAAAGTTCCAATATTAGATATATATCTACTTGATCTATTTACACTGTAAATTAATGTTGAGACTATTTTGTTTTATTAGTTCACATATATATGATGACAAAAAAAATATTAGTTCACATATATATTTTCCTAGTTGTTAAAAATGCGTCAAATTTCATTGTTTTTAAATTATTGATTAATATTCTTAGATAATATAGTTTTCAATTCACTAATGTATAATGAATATTCTCCATATCTTTGTTTTATGTTTTCACAAAGACTAAACTATATTGTCATTATTATTTGAATATAGTACTAAATTTTAACGAATTTATTGTGAATTTTTGGGATATTTTTATGTTTTCATATATTTTGTTAATGTGAAATTAAGATGTTGGTCTGGTATATTATTAATGTTATATGTAATTCTATGTGATCAGTTTAAATAATATATAACCTAAATTTTGAATGTATTTTTATATTCATAATTTCTTTATTTGAAAAATTTGTGTTCTTTAAGATTTTTTCGCTAGTTAATTTTATGTTAATCTTTCAACTATTTAATTTATGTATGGAACTATTTTTTTTATTATTCGTTTTGTTTATAAAAACTAATATTGATTTCCTTATTATTTTAAAATAATATTTTTTAAATCTTTAAATTTTTTGGTGCCTCTAAATAATATGTGAACACTCTTAATGATTTATAGCATCAAATTATATACAGTAAAAGAAATTTTTGAATATTTTGAATATTATATAACCTAAACTTTAAAAATCACATATAAAAATTTATATAGTTAAAATTGTTTGAAATTATTACATTTTAATATTAATTATCATTGTTGTTAGCTATGTTTATGATTATTTTCGAAAATCTATAATATATAAGTGAAAATTAAATATAATGTTTTCATTTTTTAAGTTTACCATATTTGATATTGATTTATATTTTATTTTGAAATAAATAATTTTGGTAATATTAGAAATAGAGATATAACTATTATAGAGAACACTCTCAATAATTTATAGCATCAAATTATATATAAATGTAATTTGTGAATATTTCCTATAACCTAAACTTTAAAACCACATATTTAAAATGTATATAGTTAAAATTGTTGGAAACTATTGCATTTTAAAAATAATAATCTTGTTAGTTATTTTTATGATTATTTCGAAATCTATAGTATATTAAGTTTAATTATATATAATTTTTTAATTATAATTTTACCATATTTTATATTGATTTATATTTTATTTGAAATGAACGATTTTGGTAATATTGACATTTTTTAAAATAGTAAATTAAAAAAAAGTAATTTGTCATACTATGATTGAATGTTTTAAATTCTATGTGGACACTTTCAATGACTTATAGCCTCAACTTTTATATAGTATAGAACACTTTTAATGATTAATAGCATAAAATTATATATATTAAATGTAATTTGTGAATATTTTTAGCATATAACCTAAACTTTCATGTTTTAAATCTATATAGTTAAAATTGTTGGAAATTATTGCATTTTAAAAATAATTATCATTCTTGATAGTTATTTTATGATTATTTTCAAAAACCTATAAGTTAAATTATATATAATGTTTTTATTTTTGTAAGTTTACTATTTTCGATAGAGATTTATATTATATTTAAAATAAACAATTTTGGTAATGTTTACATTTTTAGAAATAACAAATTAAAAAATAATTTATCATAATATATTTGGTTGTTTTAAATCTTATATATTACCTTCAATAGTTTATATCCTCAAATTTTATATAGTATATAACATTCTTAATGCTTTATAGTATCAAATTATATACAGTAAATGTAATTTGTGAATATTTTCAATAGCATATAACCTAAACTTTAAAAATCACATGTTTTAAATTTATATAGCTAAAATTGTTGGAAATTATTGAATTTTCAAAATAATTATCATTGTTGTTAATTATTTTCGAAATATATAATATATTAAGTTAAATATATATAATGTTTTTATTTTTGTAATCTTACCATATTTGATATTGATTTATATTTTATTTTGAAATAAACGATTTTGGTAATATTAACATTTTTAGAAATAATAAATTAAAAAGTAAGTTGTTATATTTTGATTGGTCGTTTAACATCCTACGTGGACGCTCTCAATGGCTTATAGCCTCAACTTTTATATAGTATAGACTAGATTTTTAACTCGCGCTACGCGCGAGTTTATTTAAATAATTAGTTTTATATTATTTTACTTTTATAATAATAAAAGATAAATTGTTTATGTAGATTTTTTTTAGAAAAATTGTCAAAAATACCACTTTTCTTGTACCCCTTTTCAAAAATACCTTAATCATTTTACCCTTATTTTGTAAGAGAAAAAAACACACTTATAACCCTTGGATTAATTAATCTAAGACTTAGGGTTTAAAGTTAAGGGGTGGTGTATGGTGGGGGTAGGGTTTAGGAATTTAAAATTTAGGATTCTAATTAATTTTTTTAAAAATTTCTCCTTAAAAATGTTATTTTTGAAAAAGTCTCTTTAATGAAGGTAAAAATGAAAAGTGATATAAGGAAATTGATATTTTTGAAAATTCCCTATTTTTCTGTAAATTTGTCTTCAAAGAATGATGATTTATTATTATTTTATTTAAGTTACATATAATTAAACTTTTAAAATAACTATTATTTAAATATTTTTTGTTTGTATATGTAAATGAATAAATGTATTTATAAATATATTTATATTGTTTATTAATCATAATTTAAATATATATATATATATATATAGAATATTTGATGCATATTAACTATTTCTACATTTTATGCATGTTTTATTTTTTATTTTTATATTTTTATTTGATTGATATAAAACATTGTCCCATTTGCACAATATCTAATATAGTTTTGTATTTACCAATTATTTACATGAAAATATAATTATTATATACTTATGTGTACATATATGTATTTGAAATACTCTTATTTATTTTTCAAATGCATATTTGATAGTATAATATTTAAGTTTGAATCCTAATAAATTTTTTGATGAATTTAAATAGTGTTAAAGTGTTTTTAGATATAAGAAAAAGGGAAATAAATCTATAGAACTTTAACTAAAATTAAATAATAACTTTTGATAAAATAATAATATATAAAAGTTGTAATATTAGATTTATATCTACTTGATCTATTTACACTATAAATTAATGTTGGGACTATGTTGTTTTATTAGTTCACATATATATTTTTCCTAGTTGTTAAAAATGTGTCAAATGTCATTGTTTTTAAATTATTGATTAATATTCTTAGATAATATAGTTTCCAATTGACAAATGTGTAATGAATATTATCCATATCTTTTTTTATGTTTTCACCTAGACTATATAGTGTCATTATTATTTGTAAATAGTACTAAATTCTAACGAATTTATTGTGAATTTTTGGGATATTTTTATGTTTTCATATAGTTTGTTAATGTGAAATTAGGATGTTGGTCTCATATATTATTAATGTTATGTAAATTCTATTTGATGAGTTTATATAATATATAACCTAAATTTTGAAATCATGTATCTTTAGATTCAGACTTTCTTTATTCGAAAATTTTGTGTTCTTTAAGATTTTTTCGTTAGTTAATATTATGTTAATATTTCAACTATTTAATTTATATATCGAACTAATTTTTGTATTATTTGTTTTGTTAGAAAAACTAATATTGATTTCCTTATTCTTTTAAGATAATAATTTTTAAAGCTTTAAAATTTTTGGTGCTTCTAAATAATATGTGAACACTCTTAATGATTTATAGCATCAAATTATATATAGTAAATGGAATTTGTGAATATTTTGAATATTATATAACCTAAACTTTAAAAATCACATGTAGAATTTTTATATAGTTAAAATTGTTTGAAATTATTCCATTTTAATATTAATTATCATTGTTGTTAGCTATGTTTATGATTATTTTCCAAAATCTATAATATATTAAGTGAAAATTATATATACTTTTTTATTTTTAAGTTTACCATATTTGATATTGGTTTATATTTTATTTTGAAATAAATGATTTTGGTAATTTTGTCATTTTTAGAAATAGAGATATAGATATTTTAGATTTTATGAGGATACCCTCAATGACTTATAGTCTCAACTTTTATATAGTATAGAACACTCTCAATAATTTATAACATCAGATTATATATAATAAATGTAATTTGTAAATATTTCCTATAACCTAAACTTTAAAACCACATGTTCAAAATGTAAATAGTTAAAATTGTTGGAAACTATTGCATTTTAAAACTAATTAACTTGTTAGTTATTTTATGATTATTTTCAAAAATCTATAGTATATTGAGTTAAATTATATTTTTTTAATTGTAAATTTACCATATTTTATTGATTTATATTTTATTTAAAATTAACGATTTTGGTAATATTGACATTTTTAAAATAGTAAATTAAAAAGTAATTTGTCATAATATGATCGGTCGTTTTAAACTCTATGTGAACACTCTCAATGACTTATAGCCTAATTTTTATATAGTATAGAACACTCTCAATGATTAATAGCATCAAATTATGTATAGTAAATGTAATTTGTGAATATTTTCATTAGCATATAACCTAAATTTTCATGTTTTAAATTTATATAGTTAAAATTGTTAGGAAATTATTGTATTTTAAAAATAATTATCAACTTGTTGTTAGTAATTTTATGATTATTTTTGAATTTTTATAAGTTAAATTATATATAATGTTTTTATTTTTGTAAGTTTACCATATTTGATATAGATTTATATTATATTTGAAGTAAACGATTTTGGTAATGTTTACATTTTTAGAAATAACAAATTAAAAAGTAATTTGTCATAATATAATGGTCGTTTTAAATCATATGTGTTCAGTGGCGGATCTAGGATTAGTTTTGATCAGGGGCAACACTATACAACATTGTCTATATCTTTATAATTTGAAACTTTTAACAGGGGCATAATTAAAAATTTACATAAAAAATACACCAAATTTACAAATCTATGGTGGGCAATTGCCCCTCCTACTCCCTATGTAGATCCGCCTCTGTATGTGTTACTTTCAATGGTTTATATCATCAACTTTTATATATAACACTCTTAATGATTTATAACATCAAATTATATATAGTAAATGGAATTTGTGAATATTTTCAATATCATATAACTTAAACTTCAAAAATCACATGTTTTAAATTTATATAGCTAAAATTGTTGGAAATTATTGCATTTTCAAAATAATTATCATTGTTGTTAATTATTTTATGATTATTTTCGAAATATATAATATATTCAGTTAAATATATATAATGTTTTTATTTTTGTAATTTTACCATATTTGATATTGATTTATATTTTATTCTGAAATAAACGATTTTGGTAATACTAACATTTTTAGAAATAGTAAATTAAAAAAATAAGTTATCATATTATGATTGGCCGTTTAACATCCTATGTGGATGCTGTCAATGGTTTATAGCCTCAACTTTTATATAATATAGATTACATGCTGAGACACTTATTGCTACTGGGATAGTTTTCACTAACCAAGTCAAAACTAAAATCTTTTCTTTTCCTTTCTTTTTTTTTCTTTTCGGTTAGCATATTGTTTTTTTAATTATTGTTTTTTAAAATTGAAACAGAAAAATAAATCTTCAATTTTTAATTTCTACGGAGCAATTGAAACAACAGTGGCATATTTGGCCATGTCAACTCGTACTCACCATTCCAAGCCAGTGTACATCTTCTGTCACGGCATCTCTTGTACCGCACTGCGACTACATAACCATCTCCACCGCATCTCTTCTTTTTTCGATTCACAGCCACATCAAGGCTTAATCTGCGATTGCTCATTCTCCGCCGTGAAGCTTGTTCCTCGACATGAATCTGCTGTGGTGGCCGCCAAGAGTCGTCGTCGATTCGTCAGAGAAGAAAGGTCGAACAACAATGGTGAATTGTCTTTATTTTGCATATTTGGTCCTCTGATTGTTTAGCCTTTCTTAGTTTGACCCCAAACTTTCAAAACTGAATAGAAACACTCGTAAATGAACCTAAAACTTTAAAACGTGCATTTCTGCCCTTCCTTATAATTACATGAATGGTCCCTCACGTTTAGATTTGATTTCAATCTGGCTCCAGACTCATGAATTTGTGAATATATCTTCTTTTTTTGACCTCAAACTTCTAAATGTGTTTTTAACCATGCTTTGTGCAAATAAGAATATGACACAAAAATACAATATAAAATGGTAAAAATGAGACAAAATAAAAGCTAAAAACAATCTAAAACATTATTATCATGAATTCAAAAGTAATTAGATAGAAATGACTCTTAAAATAATTTGATAAATAGGACTCTTAAAAATAATTGTAGATATACATTATATATGTATGTCGTCATACTTGTAATATCCACATGTACACTCTAAAACAAATATTGGTGGTTTGAATATTAGAACAACCAACTACATTGTTTTGTATACTTTTCGTTTTGATTTGTATGTGTACAAGTTTACATGTGTATATAGATTTACGGATGGTCATATATGTATGTATGTGTATGTGTACATAGATTATGTGTGTACATGTGTACATCGTCGTATGTGTACAACATATATTATTAAAACAATGTACATCTTACCATATTCCGCTACAATAGCTGACCACCGAGTGCCACACCACGACCAAGTTCCTTCTGCTTCGTGTTCGTAAAGACCTTTTCTTCTTCGTCAAAACATACTCATATCAATGCAATCTTCCTTGATGTGGTTGCCATACAATGATTAACATGTACACCTTAAAAGTTTGTTACATACATTTATAAGTTTCAATATTTGCACTTTCAAATATAAGCAGCTGAAACTATGTGGCTAAGGTTATTAGTTTAGGCATTGGGAGTCGAGCAGCTATACTTCAAGGTGTATTCGAGGTTGTACAAGCTGTGAAAGTCACCATGGGGTCCTCAATGTTTTCCTCAATTGATTCTTTAGTTTTTCTATGTGACTGTACGGTTTGGTGTATGTTATAGGTGGACTATGTATGTACTCAAGAGGAAGTTCAGAAGCATTTTTCAATCATGTGGGACAATTAATAGGTGTACACATGGATAGTTTGTAGAAGAACATCGACAATGTATACGTGGACATGCCTATAAAGACGGTGTACATGCTTGTTAAGTGTTTGATAAATTACGTCTACACAACTAAAGATTGATTGTATGCATATAGATAGAGACTAATGACATTCAGATACTAATGACATCAATGGATGTTTGTTCGTGCATGTTTTAAGGAAAAGTTATATATCCATGTGTACAATGTTTAGCTGCTCTTCTCATGTACATTGTTCTAAAGATGTCCATGTGTACGCCCCTAAGAAATTAACTCAAGGTCAACTAGAAACCAACCAAGTAAACGGATCACCTCTTGAAAATCTAGCGTAAAATTTGAACATGTACACCCAAAAATAAGCAAACATATTTATACATCATAGGTCTTCCTAATTATTCTTATCTACCAAAAAACAATCCATCATCCATGATAAACAGAACAATAAACTCATATTCTTTTGATTTTGGATAAATAAACATTAACCTTTTGTACAAGAAAATCACTATCAAATTATACTAAAATGGTTTAAGACTCGTACCATCTCGAGACATAAGAGTATAATCTTAGGAACTTCGATTCATAAACCAATCTTAATCCTAAGCTTTCTTCGATGGAATCACAATACCATGACGCTTCAGACCTTCTCTGTCACCAAGTCAGTCAAACCCATCACTGTCCCAACAGAGTTGATTAAAAACAAATTTGAGGATTACAAGAAATGACACAGAGGGCGATAAAGAGAAGAAAGCAGGAGAAAGAGAACTGGTATGAAAATACATACGCCAATGAGGAGAAGGGAGACAGTGTGAGGCTTGTGACCTCATGTAGTCCATGGGTAAAGATCAGTCTCAACATAATCATCATAACCACCATGATTCATGCTACCCAAGAAAATCATTCCTTCGTCTCTCTTGTACCAATGGGTTCCATGGCTAATCAACATAAAAAATTGTAATTCGTAGCATCCTCAAAAGAAGAGAAACTATGAATAAAGACCAAAAGGGTGAAAAGAGATAAGAGAAAAGGCAGATGAGAGTGGATACGAAGAGGGAGGAACACACAATAACAAATTAAAGTTATGTCTAAGCAGAGACAAAAAGGGAAAAACTGAGACTGGGATATTTGGAGATGTGAGGAAGAAGAAAATACGGTAGAGAAAATGATTATTTGGAGAAGAGTAAACTTGAAGAACTATGAATCGGAGTACGAAACTCGACGATGATGATTAGAAAGAGGAACAGTCAAAATAGATTGGTTTATATCTATGCTTCACAATCTGAAAACGACTCAGATTTTCTTCTTCTTTCATTCTCGAAAATCAATTTTGTCACCAAAATAAACAAGTTCTGCAAATAAGGTCTTTAGATATGTGAAAAAAAGTTTTAATATTGGGAAAGAAGAAGATAAGGAAAGAGAAGAATGAGACTTACTAGTTATAATTTATTTTAGTTCTTCTTTAATAAAGATAACGAGAGTTGGTAAAGTTAGAAAAAGTGTTTCAGGAGTGTAAAGTGTTCTATTACTTAATTTAAGTTGTAGAAAGTGACCATAGACGTAAATGTCTCTATCATCTAATTGACACATTGAAACACAAATTTTCTCGTCCAGCTACATAGAGGTACACTACTTCAGTTGCATAAAATTGTTTTCTAGCCACCATTGTTGACCATATGCAATAGATTATTATTCTATGTGTTGTTTCCTGCTTATGCCTTCTCTTTATAATTTTCACCATTTGAATTTTTGTTTGCTTATATTTTATACGATTATAATTATTATTTATGACTTCTACCGTTTGATTTTTTTTTTGTTTTGTTTATGACTTCTAGTTTTCAGTTTGATTTTTACTTTGTATACGATTATGTTCATTATTTATTCTAACTACAATTAGTTTTTGAAGAAAATTACAATGGGAGATAAAGAAAATCTAATAAATGTAATCAGTGGAATGCGGAAGAAACGAAAATACTGATTGAGTTACTTGTGGAGAGAATTAAACATGGATGGCGTGATTCTAGTGGTCTAATAAACAAGGCAACGGTAGAAAATAAAATACTACCAGTCCTTAATAAAAGAGTTAGATGTCAGAAGTTCCATGAGCATTACCGGAGCATAATAAAATTTTGAAGAACTTATACCAAAGTTATGTTAATCTTCAACGTAACAGCTCCGAATTCGGATGGGATGATGAGACAAAAAGGTTTACACCTTCTGAAGAAGTGTTGCAAGCATATTTGAAGGTATATACTTTTATATAGTTTATATATTACAAAATTCATAATTGTATTTCTTATATATGTCTATGAAAAATGACAGGCACATCCAAACCATCAATTTATCCGCTATGACTCACATGAACAATTTGATAATTTAAAGATTATATTTGATGGTACAATTTTGCAAATGGTGGCAATTCACTTGGATTAAGTGATACTACTGATGTTCGTACTAACCTTTTTGGTGATAATCAAGTGAAAGAAAACTTGATATTTTGTGAAAACAGTGATGGTGTTATTGATGTGTCTCCTGTTTTTAAACAAAATCTGAAAGGTCATGCAGAAAAGTTGATCCCAAGAAAGAGAGCTAGAACGGAAGCATGCAACAATTTAGAGGAGATGAAGAATGATAACAATGATTCTATTGTCATTGTGAGTAATAAGATCCTTAGTATCATCCAACAAAGAGAGGAGAGACAACAAAAAAAGGCTGAAAAAGAGAGGAGAAACTTAGATTGGAAGTCGAGCAAAAAGAAGCTGAGAAAAAAAAAATAATGCTTGGGATGCTATGAAAGAGATCACTAACTTGGACCAACGTACCAAGTTTAAAGCTGTGACTCTTATCTATTTTTTGGGCATGAAAGATGTTTTTGCAGATATGTCAGTAGAAGAACGTTTTGGTTGGATCCAAACCAATATTAGCTAGAACTGATCATTGCTTCAGCTACCAGTAATCATTATTTTAATTTATAGTTATTTTTAATGATAGTTGAGACTTGGTTTTGAATTTGTTTGATTTATAATAAACTGGATTTGCATTAATCATTTCTCGCTATTGTTGGTTACTCATTTCAGTGTGCATAGTTTTTAATTAGTTTTAAAAAAATTTTGTTTGTGTAAAGTAATAATTTGTAATTGCATGTCTTACTTGTTTACAAGAGTCGTAGGTTTTCACGTGATGTTTTATTTTATAATTAAACCATTACTCTATTATTATTATATATATGACAAACCAATACTATAATAATTTTATTATATATATGTAGGTCTGTTGTCATGGAAATGATCTCAAAAGAAGAAGCAAATAATATGGAAGATGACGAAACAGATTTGGATATTATGCTATTAATGCTGGATAAGATAGCAAAAGTCTTTACGACACATGTGAATCGCATTGAACGTCCTCTGCCAATCACGAACATTGGTTATGATTACATTCAGAAAGCATTGAAGGAAAAAACTAAACACTTTCGATCTTTATGTTGTATGTATCCAAGTTCATTTCTCAAGTTGTGTGATTTTATTAGGGTGAAAACATGTCTGCGAGATACCCAAAATATATGCGTTGAAGAGATGGTGGCTACATTTCTGCTAACTATTGGTCAGAGTTCAAAATATTGTTACACAATAGACACGTTCAAGGGATCAGTGTTTGCCACTAGTGAGAACTTTCATAAGGTTCTAAAATCACTGAATACTTTAGCACTAGACCTGCTGGTGAAGCCTGGATTGCCAACATGTGCAAAGATAAGAGAGAGCATGAGGTTTTATCCTTACTTCAAGGTACATAGTTCTGATTTTAGTAAAATTTACTTCAAGATTTTAGTAAAAGTTTCTTTCAATATGTTTTTTATTTGACATCTTAAATTTTATCATTACAAGATTGCATCAGAGCAATAGATGGCACACATATATATGCAATGGTGCCAAAAGGTGATGTGCCAAGCTATCGTAATCGTAAAGGATTTGTATCAAAAAATGTTCTTGCGACTTGAAATTTTGATCTAGAATTCATGTATGTTCTTAGTGGGTGGGAAGGTTCAGCTCATGATTCCAAAGTTTTAAGTGATGCTCTAACAAGAACCACTTTCAAACTAGAAGTTCCAGAGGGTATGGATGACAAATTTCAGTTCACATTATGAAAATATTCTATGTATATACAACTGATTTTGTGATGTTTAAATTTTGTAGGAAATTTTTCTTTAGTAGATTTTGGGTTTGCCAATCGTCGAAAGTTTTTAGCTCCATTTAGAAGTACTCGGTGTCATCTACAAGAATTTAGGAGCGAAGATCGTGATCCCAGTAACCAGAACGAGTTATTCAATTTGCGGCATGCGTCTTTAAGAAATGTGATCGAAAGAATATTTGGTATCTTCAAATCTTGGTTTCTAATTTTTAAATCTGCGTTCCTTTCTCTTTTAAGACACAAGCGGAGTTAGTTTTGGCATGTGCTGGATTGCATAACTTTCTACGTAAAGAGTGTCGATCAGATACTTTTCCAGAAGAAGTGATCACTCAAGAAGAAGAAGAAAATGGAGAAGTAGTCACTAAAGAAGTAGGTACTCTTGAAACTCAACAGCGAGAGTATGCTAATAACTGGAGAAACATGATAGCTTTGAATATGTGGACTGATGCAGTAGGAAATGGAAGACATATTATTTTTATTGATACTAGACAAATACATTTTATGGTATTAGTTTTTTGTGTTATGTTTGGTATGTTCTCGTTCTTTATTTTCTTATGATAACAATCAGTCTTGTTTCCATTGATATTTTTTTTTTTGATTTTTTTGAAACACCATTCTAGTTATTGAATCAAACGGTTGTTATCATGTGAGTTTGGTTTCTTCACCATTATTAAATTTGGTTTGGTGTGTTCACGTAGATAAGTATGCATCATGTGTATGTATTCATTATTACGCAGATTTTATAAATCTTATGAGTATAGATGATATTTTCAAAATCTAGTGTGATGAATAAAATAATAAAAAATTCACTTCCCAATAACAATAAAATTTAATAGAACAGTAAAATCAATAATAATTAAACTTTATGAATAACAAAGAATTTGCATGGAGTTTAAAAAAATTTAAACCATTAAAAATAAATTTTGGTAAAAATTTTAAAATTCATAAACCAATAACAATGGATTCTCAAAATTTTATAACTCTTTTTAAATTGTTAAACCAATAACCCCCCACCCAATTTCACACGTTAACGGCTTAATAAATACAAGTGTTTTTAAAATAAAATAATGTAATTAGATAATGTTTTATATTTGCTAAGAAATTCATCCAGTTTTTTCTCATTGCTATGAAACATATCTATATATTCATATAGACTTAGTATTAGGCATTTTATCCTTTAATTTTGATTGTTTATTTGTTTTAAATTCAATCTGGAAAATTTGTAAGTTTCTAAAATCGAAACAAATCACAAATATTAAAAAAATTGAAATCGAATAGCGTTCCAAACTGTATGTTATACAAATAGATGTATATTTACAATTAAATATGATTTTTATTATTTTAGTATATAATTTCATATATGAAATTATTTATAACGGTATTAAATTAAGAAAGAGATATAAATTTTTATAAATTCTAAAAGTTTTCTAAGTTTTTATGTTTTATAAAAAAATTAACTAATTTAATTATTTGTAGAACATATAGTTTCATTAATATTTACTTTTCTTTTATATCATCTAAAAGATATTTGAAAACAAATTGCATAGTTTTCCCTAGATTTACATGTATTGAATAAAGTAGATAATATTCGTAAATATTCGTAAATATCTGTAAATATTTTGGATATTCAAAAAACTGAATATCTGTAAAAAAAAATTCGAATATACGAAAAATTAAATATCCGAAAAAAATCCAAAGCAAAGAAATTAAAAAGTTATATATCTGTAAAAAATAAAGAAAAACATAAATACTAGAAATTGTGGTAGTATGCAATTTATACCACTCCTATATAGAGTGTTGTATCGCGAGAAAATGGTCAGCTCCCATGCCATATTTATGTGTGTCTTTTGATATTTAAATTTTAATATTATGTATATTTTATTATAAAATAAATTTATTTTACATTTACTAAATTTAAGTCAAATCTTTTTTGAGTTAATTGGTAATAATTCCTATAAACCAACACATAATTAGCTATTTACCTATGATTTAACTTAATTATTTTCATGACTATTTTAGCACTCATGTGCATGCATGTGCTATGTCATTCCTTTCTCCTAGCTATTCTCTAGTATATCTTTTTCTCTCTCTCATACTTTTTTCTATATTCTCTTCTGCTTTTTCTTTCCTTTCATTTGCCAAACATATGTGACTTTTCTAATTCCACTCTCTAATTATTATATAAATCTCTATCATTCTACATTATATATAGGGTTTTTGCAAATTTGACTCAAGACTCAAAGTCAAACACAAAATTAACCTCTTTTTTTTGCTTTTCTTTTGTTCTATTCACCCTACATATTCACATTATTTACAAAAATGCCATTAAATTATTATTATTTTTTTGAAAATGATTTTTTTACTCTCTCAACCTCATCAACTTCAAGTATTTACAAGATTTTCATTACCATCAATACCCTAACCACCATGAAAAACCAATTTGAAGCTCTTAATGCACCTAAAATCGATTATACTCTCTCTTTCCCAATTGTTATGAACTAAAAACAACATCTCTTTCCCAGACGACTTACTCGGCAGTTGTCCAGTCAGATGATTTACTTGAAAGTCGTCTGTCTTACTTGAAAGTCTTCCAGGATAAGCAAAGTCGTCTAGATTTTTTTTCGAGATTCTGGTCAAACCTTGCTTATCTCGGACGACTTTCTCGACAGTCGTCTACCTGGACGACTTTCAAGTAAGTCGTCTAGGAAAAGTTAAATATTTAAGTTTTATTTTTTATTTGCAAACTAACCTCAGACGACTTACAGATAAGTCATCTAGCTTTAACAAAATATTGAAATTTTTGTTTTCCCAGAGACGACTTACTCGTAAGTCGTCCAAGAAAAGTTAAATATCAGACACAATTCGGTCAAATGTAAAACTAACTCGTTTATCCTAGACGACTTACTAGATTTTTTCTAACAAACAAAGCTGGATGACTTACAAGTAAGTCATCCCATTTTAAAGTCAATTGCAAAAATGATTTGTTTGGACGACTTACCAGTAAGTCTTCTATGTCTTCCAGACGACTTAACCGTAAATCGTATGCGTCAATGTTTAGTAAATTTTCATTTTCTCTATGTTTACTAATGTGTTTTATTTTGAGTTTTTGCAGATGTTACGTAAGTTACATGCAGTGTATGGAGAATGGTTGTTGAAAGATTGCTATTGGGATTTTGTGGTTGATAGTTTCAAAGAAGCGAAATTTTTTTTTTTGAGTTAAAGTTAAAAACATGTTGAACTTGTTGCAATGGCTCAATTAGATTATAACCTGGACATGAGCATAAAATCTGTGGAGATAACCTACTCATTACCAGCATAAATGATGCAGGCTCCAGACACCCCTTCTATTCTTGTTACAAGTGATAGACAAGTTCGAAACTTGCTCGAGATAACCAAAACTCATGGGGTACGGCTTTGTGTATCAAGTCGTAGCAAGGTGGAAACGGTTTCAGAGGAAGGGGAAGAAGATGATGAAGCTGATGAATGTTTTGAAGATGATGATGATGATGATAATGATTTGATTAAAGATGAAAATCATGATGGGGAGGAGGATGATGGGGAGAAGGATGTTGATATCTCTAATGTTGCTGAAGCGGACAAGAATGGTGAGGATTACAGTATTTATGAAGATGTTAAAGATGAGGATGAGGAAGAAGATGATGATATGTGTTTTGAAAAATTCAAAAAGACTTATGCTATTGAAGAAGAAATATCGAATGGTAACAGTATCTATGTCAACCAGAGTTTTGTTAGAAAGGATGCACTACTTTCAGAGCTGCGGTTGACATCAATGAGGCGTAAGTTCTCCTTCAAAATATACAAGTCAACGAAAAATCTCCTTGTGGCAACATGTTGGGTTAGTGGTTTTGGACGGAAGATCAGAGCGAGAGTGAAACATGGGACAAACACGTTTTGGGTAACAAAGTATGTGGAAACACATACATGCTCAGTGGGAGACCAAATCACTCAGCGGAGACACTGTACTCTGAAGTATGTTGGTAGGCTTTTCATTGATCGTGTTGGAATCATTGATGGGTTGAATCCGCATCATATCTCTGATGCAATGAAGAACATGTTTGGCATGACACTTGATTACACCACTTCATACAGAACATTGTTATATGCACAAACATTAGTGAGAGGATCAGCAGAAGATGAGTATTCACGTCTGCCATCATATCTCGAGCAAATCTCCTTAGCAAATCCCGATTCTATCACGGCTATAGAACTTGATTCTATCAATAGATTTAATTATCTATTTCTCTCTTTTGAAGCTTCTATCAAAGGTTTTAAATATCAGAGAAGGGTCTTATGGTGGATGGGACTTACCTAAGTTGGAAGTATGGGTGTGTTATGTTAGTTGCAGCCGCAAAAGATGGGAATTTTTAGATATTTCCATTGGCTTTTGGGATCGTAGATGTTGAAGATGAACCTTCTTGGGGATGGTTTTTTCACAAAATTAGCTAGTTGTGTATTTGATGAGCAGCCTCTGGTGATAGTCTCCGACCGACATAAGGCCATTAAAAGTGCGTGTGATAAGGTGTTTCCTTGGAAAACCCGAGGAATATGTTATTATCACCTTCAAGATAACATTGTCAAAAAGTATAAAGGGAAACATATCTTGTACTTGGTGAAATGTGCTGCTTATGCTCATACGGTTTCAGATTTTGACCGGTATATGGCTGAGATACAAAGTGCAAACCCGAACCTTGCAATGTATTTGGAGAATGTCGACGTGAGCCTATGGTCAAGGGTTTATTGTCATGGGGATAAGTACAACATAAAAACAAGCAACATTGCTGAATCTATTAATTCTGCACTAAATCGAGTTAGAGGATTTTCAAATCAGTTCCTGTTGGAGTTCATAAGGGAGAAGCTAGGAAAGTAGTTTTTGAAAAGGAGAGATGATGCTTTGAGTCTCCCAACTCACCATAGTCGGGGTGCTGAATTTTTGCTTGTTGTTCGATCGGAGATAGCGGATACAGTGAGGGTCCAACCAATTGATGGATGGCGATTCTTTGTGAAAGGTGGCAAAATGGAATGTGTGGTTGATTTGGAACATGAAAAGTGTGATTGTGGTGTCTATGTAGTGGAGAAAATACCTTGCTCTCATGCAATAGCTGTTGGAACATATGATGGTTTGCATATCTCCACACTTGTATATCCAATGTACTCAAAAGATTATTTGTTTGCAGGATACTCATAGAATATATATCCTTGTGTTTGACAACAAGTTGAGGAACGCATATGCTTTCCTGCGGATGAAAAGCGTGGTCCGGGGAGACAAAAGAAATCAAGATGGAAATCTTGGTCGGAGCTATCCAGGATGAGAGGACGCAAACCCAATAAGCAACACATGGTTTATAGATGCTCAAAGTGCAAGGAAAATGGTCATACGAAAACACAATGTAAGAAATGACGTGGACGGCCTTCTAGTAAGTAGTCTAGAAGACCTTAAAGTTAGTCGTCTAGTGTTTAGTCTTCGAGAAGATCTTCAAGTAAGTCGTCTAGAGACCTTAAAGTTAGTTGTCCAGGGTTTATTCTTCCACAAGACCTTAAAGTTAGTCGTCTAGTGTTTAATCTTCCAGAAGACCTTCACGTAAGTCGTCTAGAAGACCTTAAAGTTAGTCGTCTAGTGTTTATTCTTCCACAAGACTTTCAAGTTAGTCGCCTAGAGTTTAGTCTTCCAGAAGACCTTCAAGTAAGTCGTCCAAAAGACCTTAAAGTTAGTCTATGTATTAAGAATTTGTGTTATGAACTTATCTGTGTCAACTTCTTTGTCAAAGTATTAATAAATTGCACTTGTGTGTTAACTTCTTTGTCAACTTCTTTGTGTTCAGAAGACTTTCCAGATGACTTATAGTTAAGTCGTCCAACATTCCAGACGACTTAACTTTCAATATTCTACGAAGTCTTCTATGCAGAAGATAGGTTACAAAAAAATACAGAAAGGTTACATTAAAAAATATAAATCAAGTTCAAATATACACATCAGGTTACAAATACAAATCAAGTCCTAATCTATCATACATCATACGTTCCAAGGTTTCCATCATTGTCCATGTTTTCTTTCTCATGCTGGCTAGGAAGCTCTTTAAATATATCTCCCGCCATCTTATCCATCATAGCCTTCCCGTTGGCCTTATCAAAGTATTTTTGATTAAATGGCATCCCAAGAGTATGACATTCAACGTACCTTAGAGCGTACATGCCACAATCACCAGCTCGGGCCTGAGGTATATTGGTTGGTCTCTCGTATGTGAATGGCTCCAAGAATAACTGGTCACGTTGTTCGATGGAAGCGCACTCAAAAAGCAGACAAGGGACCATGTGTAGAAAAGGCTCCATTACCACATCGAGTTCTTCTGGGGAGATACATGAACGAATGTTGTCCCAGCCGACTATGTGTCTCTTAGGAATCGATATCCACATAGCAATCCAATGAGTGTCGTTGTGGTTCACTGGCGCATTGATATCATCAATATTCGTCCCATATCATCAATATTCGTCCCCCACATCTTGTTCGATTGGCAAAATGATGGTATAACGCCTGAATAATAATTCTACACCCCACCAGGGAGTCTTCTTCCTAAACCGTAGACATCAGGCTCAGAGTCCTTAAAATCCTTGTAGTAGAATCTCCATTGCTAAGCAAAGTGATGATCAATGAAGCACATTCTCTCGCTCCTGAAATGTTGTGGCTTAGCGTCGTACCTCTTCCTCAACAGATTAATCAAAGCATCCATATGCTGCATATAAAATAATACAAGTCAGAAGATATCATATGAATTACTGGTAAGTCGTCTAGAAAGTCTTCTACGTAGAAGACTTACCAGACGACTTACTGGTAAATCGTCTACAAAGTCTTCTACGTAGAAAACTTACCAGACGACTTATCAGTAAGTCATCTAGTGATCAGTTTTGTCATAGCAGAAGACGTATACAGTCCTCCACCCAAGATACAGAGGTCCGGAGGACGTGATACCACCAAGTTGGACTTGTAAATGGTTTCTTGTAGAGAGGTGTTCTATAATGACTGCAAACACAAAATATTGAAAAGCAATCAGTTTTTTGTAGACTAAAGCAAGCTATTATGGGAAAACCAATCACTTACGGATTAGTTTTCAACTAATCGACGAGCTCCTTCAATTTCTTCTTGTCAATTGGTGCAAAGAAATTATAGCCTGGAGAAAGCTTTTTGTTTGGAATGATCACTTTGGCCTTGTTGTTTGCTGTATAACGAGATTGCTGTAAGGCAACAAGTTTCCTTGTTCGATCACTCTTTGCACGAACAAGTGCCAAAGCAGCTGCCCTCTTTTTCTGATATCTAGGATACTCCTGCTGTATATCCATTGCAGTGGGTTTGTATTTGGCCAATATAACAAGGCTCTCAGATGCAGACACATCTGGAGCTTTATCTTTCTCTCCTTTAACACTTTCACTAACCCCGGGAGAGGATTTTTTACTAACCTCGGGTTCGTGCGAGGATGTCCCTTTAGGTTGAGAGGTAGTGTGTTGAGATGATGTCCCCTTTTCTTTCTTGGTGATACCAACCTTCTTCTCCATTGCTTCCACGCTTTCGAACAGATGCTTGATCTCCTTAAGACACGTCCCAAACCCTTCCCTCATGGCATCAACTATGTCCTTGAATTTTTTTTTCAATATCCTCTTTGGTCATCCCAAGCACAGTCCTAATCACCTCTAAACGAGCCTCTGTAGGAACCTCTTCACTAGCCTCTGTAGGTACCCCTTCATTAGCCTCTGCAGGTGGGCCTTTACTAGCCTCTTTACGAGTTTTCTTCCGAGGTCATGGACTGTCTTCCTTCACCACAACTATCACTTTCTTTGATGGATTCACTACCGTCGGCTTTGTATTTACCCAAGTACCGGTGATTTCCCAACAATCCATGGTCCACTTCCACGGTCTCTGATTAAACATGACTTTAATTATGTTCTTCGCGGTCGAGTCCTTAACATCAGAGTCCCATTCTGGAAACATGTCACCAATGTCCTTCTCAACAAAGTTGATCACCGTAGTCTGCAGTAAATAAAAGATATGAACTTAGATATGACAGATTAAGAAAGATGAAAATAAAAGTCTTCCCAGACGACTTATAATTAAGTCTTCTACTAAGTCATCCAGATGGAAGACTTTCCAGACGACTTAATTTTAAGTTTTCTAATAAGTCGTTTAGCTGGAAGACTTTTCAGAAGACTTAATTATAAGTTTTCTACTAAGTCGTCTAATAGGAAGACTTTCCAGACGACGTAATTATGGTAGTAAAGGATTGAAGTAAATATATATATGTGCAGATAGCATCTGTAAAGCATTTGCATCCTTTTCCACCCATTTAAGGCAGTATTGGTGGAGACGGTCTGTTTGGTATGGGCTTACCATAATTTGCACCCAATTCCGGCAGAGCTGTGTACACACAGACCTGAAGAACTTTTATAAACCCATTAAAAGTGTAACAACCCGAAATATCTTTTCTCTTAAAAGAGTTCATCAACACCTTAAACGCGACTATCCTTATGGATAATTCTCAAACCGTTCTAACTCTATCACTAGCCTCGCCAGACTGACCTTTGTAGCAGTTGAATACTTTCTCCATTCGATGTATCCAGTGAAGATGGTGAGGTACCCGAGCCGCTTGCAATCATCCCGAGACCACCTTTCGCATCTCTCAAGTGATGTTGTTATCTGCTCAGTAAATGGCCCACCTTAGACATGAACTCCCAACATCCCCCAGAAAGAAGGCAAATCCTCTTTAACAACACACTTCAGTCTCTCAAGGTCCTCGATGTACTCGTAGTTTATACCAGTGATATTTTCAAACTCCAACAGTGAAAACCTCACAGGTTGTGGACCAACGAGACTCCACAACTCATACTTCTTCTTTATGTCCAGCTGGAAACCGAGCATGTAGTGAACCAGCCTTGAAGTCCAAGCAAATCCTAGCTCTTTGAACTTGATGAAAACTCCCAACTTCGACTCCTTTGGGTCTTCATATTTTGTCACCATGAAGAGCTTTCTTTAAAGTAGTATACAACTTCGAACAATCCGTATGATATGAAATAACTTTCATTGGGCTCTTCTCCTATTGTATGTAACATATGGGGGAGTTCTGGAATATCTATTTTTTTGTCTGCAAAACAATCAAAGACAACCATCTCAAACACACAACCATTCAGTATAATATTTTAATTATAAGTTTGGAAGACATTCCAATTGACTTATAATTAAGTCGTCTGGCAACTCTTCCAGCTGAAAGACTTCCAGTAGAACATTTTTAAAGCAGACCTGAAAATTCGAAGAAGATATAATCGCATTCGACACAGCGGTTATAGATCTATAAAAATAGACGTGAAAAAGAAGCGTAGTGAGAACGACGGTGAGAACGGTGGTGAGAACAGTGGACTTAAGAGACAACGTTTTAACTTACCGGCGATAGAGTTCAATGAGACACCTCTGAGAGAAACGGCGCTAGGGTTTACAGACAAACGGTACTAGTGTTTCCTCTCAGATTTGAATCAGAGGAAGCAGTGGTGAGAACGGTGGTGAGAACGGTGGTGAGAACGACGTTGATAACGGCGGAGAGATAACCGACGGTGAGAACGATGGATTAGAGAGAATCGACGGAAATCGCTTTTGAGAGAAACAACGTTAGAGTTTTCTGAATTTTGCGAAAAAAGTAAATAAATAAACAAAAATCTTATATATA
Organism: Moricandia arvensis; assembly: GCA_905132765.1. Lineage (NCBI taxonomy): Eukaryota > Viridiplantae > Streptophyta > Magnoliopsida > Brassicales > Brassicaceae > Moricandia > Moricandia arvensis. The sequence continues at coordinate 8,849 of CAJHQP010000725.1, read as the reverse complement.
TCCGGTAAATAATAGGCTTAAAAGTACATTGGTAAAATAGTAAATTTAAAGGTTCGGTCTAGTTTGAACGACTGACTCGTAAGTCGTTTGTTGAATATTGTACATTAGATGACTTACTAGTAAGCCGTCTACCGTAAATATATTCACCATATGACTTATTAGTAAGTCGGCTCTGACCCTAATTTAACCCCTAAACTAAATTAACTAACTAACCACATTATGAAATCAAATTATACTTTAATAATGTTTACTGTATACAGAAATAAACACACTTAGGTCAATTTCAAATATTTCAAAAAAACATTTATGCTTTCCAAAATCTAACCCTAAGAACACATACAGTACTACAACATATGTTGGCAAAACCTAAACCAAAGAATATCATGACTCACTACTTTCACTTATCTATGTTGAAAATAATTAACTTTTGTTATATCTTAATTTAAATCTCTTAAAACATACGTTAATTACATGATTTCAAATTTTCATTTATCAAAATATTTTTTATAAAATTTTTAATTATTTATAAGAAAGACTATACTAGACGACTTACTTTAAAGTCATCTGGACAGAAGACGTGCGGGGGTTAGAAACGGAAAAAAATCAGTTTTTTTGTTTGTTCGCAAGGGGTTGGTTGTAATTTACAATAGTCTTTTAGGTTACTTTTGCATTTGATTCAATTTTGGGTTTACTTTTGCATTTGAAATCAAGTTTTGAGTCATATTTGGCAATTCTCCCTTACATATATATAAATTGTATTAGCTATTACAAGAATGCGCTGTTAATTGATAAATGGTTAATAAGATGTTACAAAATATTTTTCGTTAAGTGATACATAGTTTGTTAGCTGATAAATTGGTATTGTTAACATGCTAACTTATTTTATAACATGCTACTTTCTTTTGTTTGAATGTTAAGTTTAAAATTAGTTCGTTAACTTTATATGTTAACCGTTAAATAATATGTTAGTTTGGTAATTAATGCTGAATTATATAATGTACTATTAAATTATTGATTTGTTAAATGTATTACAACCAAATATAACTCAATAATAAAATTATTAACATGTGAAACAATAATATTCAGTATTAATAATGTGTATCAAAGCTACAAATCTCTATTATTCTACATCCAACTTATTTTTAGTTTACATTATCTATTTCATATGTGACTTTAGATCTTCAATTTTATCGGTTATATTATTGCTAACATGCTAACTTCTTTATAACATGTTAATTTCTTTTATTTGGATTGTTAATTTTAATATGAGTTAGTTAAATTCATATATTAACTTTTAATATTTATGTTAGATTGGAAATTAATGTTGAATTATAAAGTGCATTATTGAGTTGTTGATTTGCTTAACGCATTATAACAAGATATAACTTGATAACAAAATTTGTAACACGTTAAAAATAATATTTAATGTTAACAATTTTTTATCATGTTACAAAATTTGTTAACTCCCTAACATATTTTGTAACAAGTTTGGTGGCCAAATCATTGATGAGTTATAATGTAATTCATCATAAATCCTAGAAAAATATTTATCAGGTTTTTTATTTTTCATAAGCATACTACCATAGTCTTATGCTTAAAAATGAATTACACATAAAATATATAAATGATACAAAAATGCAAGAAGAAAAATGGTGTAAGAAAAAAGAGATGGAGTGTGAGAAAGTGGTTGGATTGGAAGAAATAGAATGTCAGAAAAGAGAGGAAGAATCATATGTCGAAGAGAAAGAGTGTAGGGCATTTCTGTCATATTGATACACAAATGGTACGAAACAATTGACTTAAGTCAAATCATGGGTAAATTTCAAATTTGGACTTCCATATGGGGTAATCCTCTAAATTACCCAATCTTTTTTGACTAATATAATATTGGTCAGTGATACTAAGTGAAACGTCACATATATACTTTTTGCTGAGTTAAATACCATCGAAAATAATACCAAAACCAAAATATACACGTAAATCTGAAAAGTAATTTTGGTTTTGTTCTTCGATTTTATGTACTTTGGGTTTCCTCGGGTTTTAGAATATTTTTAAATTTTTAGCATATTTGGGTTTTCAGATAAATTTTGAAAAAATAAATGAAAGAGCTGATTCATTAGAAATAAGACACATCATTTGAATCAATATAAAGTGTACATGTGGTATTTAACTAAAAATAGTTAATCAACATCATTTGGATCGAAGTTGATTTCCGTTTGAAATTGATACTTTAAATAGTTTACCTAAAATAAATGTTAATTTAAGATAAAAATAAATAGTCTCAATCACTATTTTTTGAATCTCTAGGAGTATCTCCAATGAGGTTTTAACTACAGAGTTTTCAAAATACATATAAGTGTATGTATATATATTAATATTAGTCTATGAGCACTTGATTTTCAAACGCCTTCTTCATCTTCTGCTCGAGTTGGAGATATGTTATCTCGTTGCTTTCCTCAGGCGAAGCTTTCTTCAGAGTGACGGTTGTTTATGGTTCTAGGTGGGAACCTGTCTTGAAGCTTTTCTCTCAACTCTAAAACATAAAAAATAAAACTCTACAATTGGGACCTGCGTTGCCTTTTTGCTTATTCTAGCTTATGTTATCGTTTATCTTCTCATGTCTATCAATTGTAAGTGTGCTCTAGAAGACCTTTGTGATCTTGTCTTTCCTTTATTATGTTTACTAGAGACTTTTCCGGGCTACTTCTTACCTACAAAAAATAATTTATTTTAAACTATTATGTCATATATAGTGTGGATATTATTTATATTAAAAACTGTAAAATTTCATAAACATAATCAATTTTTAATATTAAAACATAGATTAATCCAAAAAAAAAGATAAATAGTTTACTAAATTTATTTATGGTTAATTACTTTATTTTGTTTCTATTTTTTTCATTTTTGTATCCTTTATTAATTTTAACACAACTGATTTTTGTTTGACAATATACACAAAATGTTATTTGAATGATAATTTGGGGTTCATCAGACTCGATCTCTTTCACCTTCACCATTCCCTGAACTTTCTCAAGGTTCGCTCCAATATCACCAATTCCAATATCACCAATCTTTGTCTTTACTACATGTTCTTCCTCCATTTTATATGCTTTTATTTTTTATGTTATTGTTCTACACGATTATACTTAACTTCTCTTATTTAGCTTTCACAGCTGTTCCTGTTAGTTTTTTTCATTCTCGCAACCATCTCTTTGTTTTCTTCTTCCAACCTCTCTCAACTTCTCTTCTTCTTTTTTCCTTGGCTTCTCTCTGAGTTTCCACTGCAACCCTTGTGTTGGCTTATTCTTCAGCCTCGTAAACACATTTGGTAGCTCATTTTACTCCTATGGTGTTAGAGTTAGGCTTGATGGACAGTTAAAATTGTTTTCCTTCATAGCATATTCTCAAAACATTGATGGGAGCTAATGCCAACCTCTGTCAAGCTTTAGCAGCCTCAAGTTCTTGCTAAGCTTCAAATAAACTGCTCCTCATTGTACTTGGTCCAGCCTTTTCTTCCTTTGCTTCTTCTTGAAACTGTTGAGTTGCTTGCTGCATCTGTTTCAGTAGCTTCACGTTATTTTATCGTTGGCTTCTTTTCCTTTGACTCAGAAAAAAACAATTTTGATGTCGTTCTGGTCTTTTAAATTAGCAATCTCTATAGATTCTGTTCCTTCTCTTTGTTTGATTGAGTCAAGAACTGATTTTTTTTCTCAAGTTCCAATTTCAAGGAAGATGATTCTACCTTAAGCATTTCACTTCAGATGTTGTTTTCTCAATATTCACATTCCTTCCTCAAAAAGAAACTGATGTTTGCATATCTATCAGGACTTATCCTATAATGATAAGAATGTACAATAAAATAAGAATGTACAATAATATAAGAATGTACCGTACGTAAATGTACACGCCTGTTAGGGACTTAGGGTAGCTAACATTTATATCATTGTCAACATCTCTTCCTCCAGTTCAACGCACCATCCTAAGATTCTCATGAGATTCAGATGGGCAGCTTTGATATTTCTTAAACGATACCATTCCTTGGTTCGAGTTTGTTGACAACTTCTTCACAGCTATCTCTCCATACCAGTCTCCAACACGCCCTGAATAAAAACAAATAAAATTAAGATAATGATTTGTTATTATATTATATGCATTGAGGTATATGTTATTGTCTTCTTCCTTACCTTATAATCGGATCAAAACTCACTTGATTCAAGCTTGTAATGAAACTAGAAGTTGTGTGTCTTTGCAGCGACTGTGGTACAGCTCAAAGATGGCTGATTCCCAATTTATTTCCTTGATCGTAGCATCATTTTTTACGTTTAAGAAAGATTCACCAAGTTGAATGATGATATCATAAGATCGGGAATTGATCTTCCTGAGTTGAGTAAAACTAATCAAAAACCTTGTGGAACAGCAAGAGAGGGCCAAAAGGAAGTGGTGGACTCACATCAACCAAAGAGGAACAGTTCTCCAATTTCTCGGCCTCGCGACAGTTTGTGCGTGATTTAGAGCAGCTCAACCCGATGAATATTTGAGTGAAAAATAGGACTTCCATTAAAATATTCAGCAACGTTTATATAGAGATGCAGAAAAAGTTGAAGAGGGGTCGACATCTAGTTGTTGTTGTGTTGAATGAGGCAGTTACATAATTGAATGGATGAGAATGGGTCTACAAAAACAATGTTTTGTAGAAATCGGCAATATTGATGAATTGATGGTGAAGCCAAAGAAGCTAAATAATATTAACAGTCATTGGGTTATAAAAGAGAATTATTGATATAGTGTGTTTTTAACTTACTTTGATTGTGATTTATTGATCTTTCTCATGCAATTATGGGGTACTTACAGCTCTATTCGAGACATTTCAGGTGTAGAAGAGGCTGTGGAACTTTGGAGAGAAAAATGAAGAAAAAGGAGAAATTTGAATTTTGTCCCGGAGAACAACCCTAGTGATCAAGCAGAGCCTTGATCACCCGCGGAGATATTTTAGAAAACTGCAGATTCTCTTGGGATTTACCCTAATCCTTTTCCCCCTTATTTCCAGCCGCCACAAAACCCTTTAAAAAGAGGGGCACGACCATATTCACAGGCATACTCACTCAGATCAATTTTCTTTCATATTTTTTTCAGTAAAAACTCGTTGGATTCAATACTTTTAAGGGAGAAAGAATTCTTCACCTTGTTCTCGCGATTAGAGAAGATTTCTTGAACCCTATTTTTAGTTTTTGAATTCGATTTATGGAGTATTATTCAGTATTTCTTACTGTGTTTATTGCCATGATTGTTGAGTAGTCGATCTTGTTAGTTTAGGGTGTTAGGGTGTTGGATTCGTTAAGCTACACACAAATAAGTTGTATGTTCATTGATAGCCTTTATTCTAAACTTAACTTAATGCTAGCATGAATCTGATCACTTTATGTTAGATCTAGGGTTTCATCTATTCATTAACCGTGTTATAGATTGCCTGAAATGTTTAGAATAAGTATTATATCCCTAATCAGCGAAAGTAGATATTAGGGTGTAATATGAACTGAGTAGGCCTGATCGTTACTGTTCATAGATAGAACTCGGAACAAGCGACAGCTTAGTCTCCGGGGCTGTTCTCTGAAAGGAACAAGCGCCACGACAGTGGGCTGTTCTAACCATTGATCTATGTTCTATGCTCGTTCTTAATTCAAACTTGAATAATTGTGTGGCTTAATGATATCTAACACCCGTTTAATCACCCTAGGCTAGCTTTTCTCCAATTTTAAAACAGCTCAAACCGTACCTTGATCTCTGCTATTTTTACCTTGTTCTCTGTTAAATCTGAAAGTTTTAGCTAAGAAACTAAAATCTTAAGATATAGTGTAAAATGGTCCTCTGGAATTGAATCTCAAGTACTACAACTACAACTGTTAACTTGACAGTAGCAAGATCCGGTTTTTAGTGTATCAAGTTTTGGCGCCGTTGCGACGGGGACCAGCTTTTACCTATATTTTCTTGGTTTTATACTTTGTCTAAAACATCTAACTTGCTCTATTTTCTTGTTTCAGGTGATGTTCCAGGTGTATGTCAAGTAGAAATACTCGAAGCAACACCTCAAGTCCATTAATCACCCTCAGCAATCAAGAACTTGCAAGATTAGAAAGGAACAACCGAATTCAATCAAGACCTACTCATGCCAACATGGGCGATCATAACAATGAGCATGATCTCACTGCTGCAATGGCTCTGATGCAACAGCAGATGCAGCAGATGCAACAGGCCTTGCAAGCTTAGCAAGCGGCTGCTCAACAGCAGCAACAACATGAGCAACCAACTCGGATTGGAGAGAGGAATCTTCCTCGCAACTTTCCAACCACTCGCTCAGCCATTGCTCCTCCACCATGTGCTCGGCAGGATTTCGAGATCAAGGCCTCCATGATCTCTTTGGTGCAGAGGAAGATGTTCCATGGTCTCCCGGCAGAAATACCAATGGAACACATCGAAGCCTTTGAGGAGATATGTGCTATGACTCGCTCAAACGGGGTTTCACCTGACTTTGTCAAGTGTATGCTGTTCCCGTTCTCTCTTGCAGACAAGGCATCAAGGTGGTTGAAATCACTGCCGACTGGCTCTCTCACTACATGGGAGCAGGTTCGAGCCGCCTTCTTGAGTCACTTCTACACCAAGGCAAAAACGGCTGCTCTTAGGAACAAGATCTCCTCCTTCAAGCAGCACCCCAACGAACCCTTTAATGAAGCATGGGAGCGATTCAATGACATGCTCAGAGAGTGCCCTCATCACGGGTTTGATCAGGACTACATTCTAGGGATTTTCTATGATGGTGTGGATTGGGAGTTTCGCAATGCCTTGAACTCTGCGAGTAAGGGAGATTTCATGACTCAAACTACTGAATGAGCGTTTGAGCTGATAGAGAACATGGCTGCTAGCTCAGCCAACAAGAACCCTGAGACTGATCGCTCCAAGAAGGTCAACAACATTGATGCTCAATGGAAAGATGAACTCACTGCCAAGGTTGATCTGCTCCTCAAGAGCAACAAAGGTCAAGTATTGTATATGGAGGAAGCTACACCTGAGCAGATAGCTAAGGACCATGCCGCAAAAGATGGACAAAAAGGAGATGATCACCAGGAAGTGCTCTACATCAACGGTCAAGGGTATGTTCAGAACAGGAACTACTACCAGAGCTCAAACAACGGGAACAACCCCAACCTGTTCTCTTCCCGGAGCAACATCGTAGAGAACCCTGGAGATCAAGCCCAGAACAATCAAGCTCAAGGTGCTGCTCAACAAAAAAGGTTTCCACAGAATTTTCAGGGAAAGACCTTCATCTTCAGTCAGTCCCAGAACCGTTTCCAGAACCAGGATCAACACCAAAACCAGCAGAGCAATCAGCAAACTGCTCAAGCAACATCAAGCGGGCAGCAGGACGAGCTCAAGGTCTTAGGGAACATGATGCATCAGCTGCTCCAGAGTCAACAAATTCAGGTCAAGGCATTGAACCACGCTACCACAGAGATCAACAACAGGATGGACAACATGTTCACTGAGCTGAATACTAAGTATGACACTGTGAGCAGCCACATGCGCCAGATTGACATTGCTCTCGCTCAAACAGCTGAAGATGTCAAGAGGCAGCAAGGGACACTCCCTGGAAAAACAGATAAAAATCCCAGGGTTGAGCACTGTAATGCAACAGAGCAGCTGTTCGCTGAAATAGCTTTGAGCGCAGAAGAGAGAACAACGCACCCTGCTTGCTCTGAAGCGACTGCTCAAAGGGAATCTGTTGAGATTCCACCAGCTCGAGTTTATGTTCCTAAGGTTCCCTATCCAATTCCACCTAAACATCTGATGGATCCCATTAGTGCAGAGCAGTTGGCTGGGTTTAGAAAGATGGTGAGAAGGCTTCCTAAAAATATCTCATTTGAACATGCTTGGGAGATTCGTCCATTGCATATGTTCTTCAAAAAATGTAGAGAAACTAAAGAGGAAATTGAAGCACTCTTTATCGAATCATTGAGGCCAGAACCCAAGGTATTGCCTAAGCTTGATGATCCTGGAAAGTTTATTTTCCCATGTTCCATCGCAGGAGTTGAATTCAAGGAAGCTCTTTGTGACTCTGGGTCTAGTGTGAATCTTGTGTCAAAGGCGATTGTAGACAAGCTGGGTAATGTTGATGTTGAGCCTTCTCTGATGACTCTTGCTTTTGCAAACTCTTCCACAGCAGTGCCTTATGGTACAATTCGCAACATTCCTGTCAAGGTTGGGGATTGTATTATGCATACTGAATTTCAGGTTATTAAGATGAGCAAGGACTATGAGATGCCTTTGATCCTTGGGAGACCATTTATGGCTACAGTGGGAGCAATCATCGATATGCGTAATAAGAAGGTATCATTCGCCAACATCAACAAGAAGGTTTTCTATAAAGTTGTTCCTCTTAGATTCTCTACGTTGCACGCCTCTTGCATCTCATTGGTTAGTGGAGATAAGATGAAGGTTGATCCTAAAAGGGAGCTTAGCGATAAAGGTGAGAGCCGGCTGGTCTTGGATGGAGATCCTCACACTGATACCAAGAAACTCCGTGGGTGTGCAAAGGTGAAGGAAAATGTCCAGAAGAAAAGGGTCAAAGGTGGCCCTACAATGACCTTGACACCTCGCATGTGTGATGAGAACTCCATTGAGTATGGGGTAAAGTGCAAAGGCTCATCTAAACCATTCTCTAAATTCAGAGTGATTCTCACACATGAGCTGAAAGAGAAAGGGGAAGCCGCTGTAAAAGGGTTGTTGAGTAGAGTTTTGAAGCTGAATATGTCTGATTGTGGAGCTTGTTTTGGAACAAGCGCTCATGTTCAACCTGA